>CM060915.1:786765176-787040176 GCA_030737875.1 Allium sativum | reverse complement strand
CAGATGAAAAAATCTCGCACGCATTCTGATAGTCCGAATACGGGTACTAGTGTGGAATCAATGGGAAGTTCTACAACTTTGGCAAATGTGGTTACTAGCATTCAACATCTTGGAGGAGGAGGTGAATTTGATGTTGCAGAAGCTTTATTATTTGTTATGGAACCTAGTAAGAATGAGATATTCACTATTCCTCCTGATGATCTAGCGAAAAACTGGTTGATATCACGGCTTGCAGACAAACGCCACACAAAAGAATACCAAACTTATTTGATAAATCAAGGTGGTGCCAACAAGTTGGATATTCATGTAATCATATTATTGTATTTGTGTTGTATTTCTGTTTGTATTTCCTTTGTGCAATGAAATGTAGTCGTTTTGTTTTGTGCACTTAAGTATTTAATTAATTCATAACAATTAATTTAACAATTAAATATTCCGCTCAAATACCCCGTTCGCAGCAAAAAAACACATTCCCCGTTCGCTATAGTACCACGCTCAAATACCCCGCTCAAATGTCACGCTCAAATACTCCGTTCCCGTTCATTAATAACACACCCTTAAAAGGTTTTCAAAGGGCATGTCGTGACTTTTTTCATTTTATTTCTCAAAAAAGGCTGCCTTTTAAAAAGATCATTCCATGTTGGATTTGAATAGATAAATTGCATAATCATCGTGATGGACTGTCTCAAGAGATGATCGAACATCTCAAACTCGAGAATGGATGATAACATGGAACTATGGATGAACAGTATAGCTTAGATTGGATACTGGGATCAGCTAAGTATGGAGGTACACAAGGATGGAGTTTGGGATGGTACAAATCCAAATTGGCTCAACTTCGCCATTTATGATCGGGTCGACCTAATGCAACTCCAAACACTCCGGATTGACATTAACTTCATTAATAAGGTGTAACGGCCCAAATTCCATACCTTTTGAGTTAACTAAATACACCACACGTCCAACCCAAATTGCGTAGAAATACGAATCATTAATAGAAAGAAGTTAGAGGACGAGAAATAGAAAGAAAGAGAAATTAGAACAAAAGAAGACGAAGAACACAAATCTCACAGCGGAACGAATAAAATATATTATACAACATAACTTTTGAAATACAAATCAATATTGTGTGTATATATATATATACACCATCATCAGAGCACAACAGTTATTCCTGGAACAGTTATAAACAACTATTTCCAGAGACAACACAGTACACATCGGAAAATATGATAGTCTATAGTTAATTGATGAAGCCTCCTGCTTCAAGCTCCTCCAAGTGAAATCTAAAAAATCCCGACTACTTGACTGCCCGTAAAAATTTGGGCACCCAAGAGTTTAGGGTAAAACAAAACAAAATAAACTCTGGGCGCCCAAATTTGTACGGGCAGTCAAGTAGTCAGGATTTTTCAGATTCACTTGGAGGAGCTTGAAGCAGGAGCCTTTATCAGTTAGCTATAAACTATCATATTTTCCGTTGTGTACCGTGTTGTCTCTGGAAACAGGCATTTATAACTGTTCCAGGAATAACTGTTGTGCTCTGATGATCGTATGTATATATACAGTATTGATTTGTATTTCAAAATTTATGTTGTATAATATATTTTATTCTTTCCTCTATGAGATTTTTGTTCTTCGTCTTCTTCTATTCTAATTTCTCTTTCTTTTTATTTTTCGTCCTCTAACTTCTTTCTATTAATGATTCGTATTTCTATGCAATTTGGGTTGGACGTGTGGCGTATTTAGTCAACTCAAAAGGTATGGAAATTCGGCCCACTACACAATGGATCGGTGTGCATTTGAGTACTCATGTCGACTGAATTCATGGAATTCAGATTGGAGCGTCGTTGGCTCAAATGATGGATCCAAATCGACATTAGTGAAACAATGAAAAGGATAGAGAAGCACTTGAGCTGGATTGGTTTGACTATAGTCGAACTGATTGTCCTGTGTTGGTACCAATCTGAAACCTTTCTTGTGGTGATCCAGTCCATACTTCTTGGATTTGGTTGCCTCGACTTCCCTGAATTCTCAATGAATGTTCTAGCCGATTCGAACTTACAAGCAGTTATAAATACAGGACATATGACACTTAAAAAGAGAGATTTTTCTCATCTCTATACGGAAGCTCTGTCATTCTCTAGACTCAAATCGATCTTTTTATCACTACATTTATACAAACAAATGTACTTGTAATCAATAGTATAAATATGATTACTACAAGTGGACGTAGGATAGAGCTTGTCGAGCCACTATAAAAACCATGTGTTTTTTTACTGTTTTTTCTACATTTCTGTGATTTGAACTGTGTTGAAATTGTGGAATTACAATCATACAGCATTTGGAGTGTTATTGTAAATTTTGGTGTGATGAACCACTAATTTTAAAATCAAGTATAAATGACACCAGACACGCTTACAACTAATTTTAGATATTAAAAGCAGTGGACTATGAGTATATAAAATTCTAAGTATTTTATTAAAACAACCAATAGTAAGGAAGACTATAGTGGTATATAATAAATGATTCGCATAAACAAATCATCGCAATCGTTTTTATACATTTGGCACTAATACATAAGAGATAAACATGAATAAACAACTCATGTGTGATGCATATTAACTAAGCTCTCTTCTTCTTCTTCCTTTCATTTTTCTTTCTTTCACGTGGCAACTATGATAATATATACAAAGGGGAAAGAGTTTCAGCTATTTTTGGACTACACCTAACCCTATATACACCAGTACAACCTAACAGATCTGATGGCTATTACATATGAAAAGACTACCTACATACCCCTTTTGGAGGATCAAATCCACGTAGTTATATTTTCTACTCTTCTCCTACATCCAAGTACTTGTTAGTACATCAACAAGAAAGTGAAATTAACGACTAAACCTCAAGTAAATTTAAGTATTGACCTTTCTGTAAGGTTGAAAGTTGTTGTTTCTATTTGAAAGCTCTCTTCCAGTTTCTTAGCTTGCATACATTCAACCATTTAATCTATTCAACCACTGCAATCAATGTAACTCAATACAATCAATGTAAACATTGAAATCGATGCAATCAACATAATTAATGCTGCCACTCACTAACACATCAAATAAGAGCATAAAATAATATATTGCTCATCTATCACAATAATGTTAACATGCAGTCATCAACCACCAACAATATTCAATGATAATTCCAACTTATAAAATAAGAATGTAACAACATAAATATACTTACACAAATATTATTATTCATCAATCAATAATAATATGTCATCGGTGTAAATATAAACCATTCAGTATTACACTAATTGTTCCAAAATAGTAACACAGTCATCAACATCATCGAATGTGTAGTAATCCAATCAATATAATAACAGAACATTCATCATTAACTAAGCGTGATTAACTACATACCAATTTATAGTAACAATGGTAAAACATTGCATAATTATCCTAATTATGGTCCATCATCAAGAAACTACACATATAAGATTCTAATACATGTTTCTTGTATATATATTAGGAGGATTATTGGAGCACGTTTGACGTAAAGATTAAAGCACAGATCTAGATCTACTACAGATTCCTCTTTGTTATGCCTAGATCTATGAGTGGAATATCATTTACTTAGGCAATTTCATATTTTTATTAGATAATCATGTTGAAAGATATGCCTAGGAGGATTTGGAATTCAATAATATAAACACCAAACCCCCAAATCCTCTATTTTGTATTTATGTATGAATTGTCATGATTATTTGGGTTCCGTGGATTGTTGATTTTAATATTGAGTTAAAGATGTAAAGGGGTGTTGCTACAATTGTTTCTATTTTATGTAATTCATCTTTATTAAACATATTATTGTAACCTAAAAGGATTTAGATTTAGGTGTTTCATGATTTGATTAGGTTTGGATCCTATTTTTGAATCCAAATGCATTCATACTTGAAATATGTCAAATGTAAACGTTTTTATGTGCATAACACCAAAAAGGGGTGAATTATATAAAGTGGAAACTATAAATATACACGTGTAAATGTATGTAATACTCTATTTTTAATCCAGTATTGAAATCATTCCAACAAGCCTAGGATGCAAGTTGAAAGTTTGTATGAATGTATATTTTCCATCCATTGTTATTTGTTATCTTATTATTAAGCCTTCATGCCTAAGTTGTAGCGGTAAAAGTATGGAAAAACTAACTTGTATACCTTGATTTGGACAAATTGACAATTCCCACCTCGTTAGAACGTTTCCTCGTTTATACAGATATTTACGTTATTTAGGCGATATAATTATTATACTTATATAAACGTAATTAACGTTGTATTAGCGTAATAAATGTGATTAGGTTAGAATTCGAATTCAAAATGTCCGCATAATAATTATATAATTGATTGTTTGTGTGTGCGTATATAGAATGACTTTATATATATATATATATATATATTAATAGTGACACATAGACACGAGGTTAGTTGTCATTTGTGGTAGAAGTCTTCCCGGAACCGACCGGCAAATCCAACAACCACAAGTGGGCCCAACTAATGTGAGATGTCTAGGTGTCATGGGCCATTCAAAAACTTAGTACGCTAGACATGAGGTTAAACCAACTTGTAGTAGAAGTCTGTCCGGAACCGACTGGCATATCCAGCATCTACAGGTGTACGGTTTAATATGAGAGGTCTAGTGTGTATATATATATATAACTATATATATATAAGTCTATTGTATGTAAAAATAGGCAGGTTAACTACACCTTGAGAAGGTCTTCAGTGCCTGGCTCTCTTTTTATCTAGTTTGGGTCTTAAGTGGTTAGGACTAAGATCCTTCCGAAGGTTTATTCCTTGGAGAGGAACCAAAGTCATGGGACCCACCCTTATTAGATTTGAAGTAAGTTTTTGGTTCCTCCTTCTCTAAAAGTGGTTAGGCATAAACGGTAACAGAGTAGGGTAATTCACGGGGATATCCACTTCCTCTAGAAGCTTGTAAGGGCTCAACTAGGGACAGATTTGGTAAATAAAAGATATGTGGCCATTGCATGCTAACCAACTGTCTAGGGGAAGTCTTAAGCGACATAGGTGTCCTACCGTATTATTAGTTTAGTAGTAATTGTTCGCAATACCACTTCTCATATTACAAGTGAGAGTATAGTCCTAAGAATGTTAACATATTAGGACGGGGTCTTAAGGGGCTAGGGGTCCGCCTCAGGGTTACAAGAGATCATAAGAATCCACCTTTAATATGGCCATAATTGACCGAGACTACCCACCTCGTTAGGTCTTTACCCTAAAAAAAAGGGCGATTGACTTGGATATCCACACCATTGGTTAGATACTTTGTGTTTGTGTGAATCTTGTGTGCTATGTAGACGTACCTTGACATATGTAACTTGCTATAAATATAGGGTATGGACATTAAGTAACACCATATTTCAGTCACACAGAACTTTATGTTCTGACCCCTTTCCTTAACATATCTAACAGGTCAGTAGATGGGGTAAAAGCCATGGACGAAGTCATGACTAGAGTCGGAGAAGAAGATGAAGTTATTTTGCTATTATTAGTAGTTATTGCTTTACTTCTTTTGGAAACTTGTGAGAATGAACTACTTGATGTACCCATTGAACAGATGTAACTGTAGCTGTTGTATTTCTATGATTTTTAAATAATGGTACATATTATTTCAGTATTATATTTTCTCTTTCCGTTGTGTGAGAATTCCATTCGAAATATATGCTATTATTATTTATGCAAATGTAATCCTTAATCCTTATAGAAACCAACGATCCATTTAGAATGGCTCTAAATTTCGATAGGCCTTTTTTAGGTCGAAATTTAGGCTCAGTCTAGGCGGGTTGTTACAGCAGTGCCTATTTAACCCCCTTTGGAGGTCGATTTATGGGTCGACTTGCCATTTGGAGCGGTTAACCTATGCATATATATATACTATGCAGTTAAAGCCCCGCTTAATCCCCGAATATCCCCGCTATAACCCATAACGCTCTTCAATTACTACGCTATTTCAATTTAGCGCTGATGAACAGTAGGTACGCTTTTAGCCCCGCTATTTTCCGCTGCATCCGCTAAATCAAGGCCTTTTAGCATCCACTTTAGCAATATTAATAAACAAAGCTTGATTTGACTACTTATCTTTTTACAAAATTCAGTAAAGTTAGCGTAAAAGACTAAATTCAAGGCATAAGTGCCTAATATATGGTAATAATCTATTACACTTATCAAATTTAGCATGTATAATCATGATATTCCATGATTTTGTTATATAAGATTAATTACTTTTAGTTTCTTGTACAAATATAATGTGACAAAAATGATTAATTCATTTTCAAAATTTTGGATTAATAAACCTTTTTACGCCTCTGCTATTTCCCCACTTTATCCCCACTACACATTTTTGCACCTCCATCGCTATAGGACCGCTAAGCGCTTTAACTACACACACACACACACACACACACACATATATATATATATTCTTTTTAAACCTGAAGCCTGCTTTTGATCTTTTCTTCATAACTTCTTTGAATTTTAACTCGGCTTTGGACAAGTTATATATGAAAATCGTTTAGAAAATCACCGAGGACACAATGGAAAATTTCCATTACCAAATTCAGATGTTTGTAGGAATTTTCTTTTTAATGTTTTTCTTTATTTATAGTTTATTCCTTCTTATTGAATTCATGTTTCATTCTTAATCTTACTATTAAAATATAGGGGTGTTACATTCTCTCTTCATTAAGATTTTGTCGATAAAATCACTAAGGCCATAATAATGTAATTAACAACCATAATAATCAAAATCTACAGCGGTCTACTCAAATATCATCAATTGCATCCATTATCTTTAAGAAACGCAAATTATGTTGTTATGCAATAATGTAGTGTATATGTTCGTAGCTATTTCAAAATATTAAGGGTTTACTAATTTAGTCAACCTCTAGTATATGCAAATATGCTCGTGTCATGTATCCAAATGTATGCAAAAATCCTAATACTGACTGATGGTTCTATAAGCGTGTTACAACCATCATCCATATGCAACATCCATATATCGATCATCCATTTTATGACAACCATGGAATAAATAATGAAAATACAACACACATTCACGTGCATATGATTATGACCTAGTTGGTAGATCTTTAAGGATAATAATGTCTAATGTGTGTGTATGCATCTATTTGCACCCACTAGCAAACATTTGCACATACTCGCATCCATTATACATAACATGTTTACATGTAATCCTACTATCCATAGGCTTAATCCTAAGATCTACCTTTCCAAAGGATACTAGATAAAAATTAATTAAAGGAAGAAACTAATGATAGAACATCTAAATGATTGATTGTCAAAAAGATATAAGTAAAAAACTTGTATTTTCTTCTAAGACACTCAAGTCGCTAGATCAAAAATCTTTCCACAATTAATGAGTCATGTACAATTAAAGCGTTTGGCGGTTTTATAGTGGCGAAGATGCAAAAGGTATAAAGCGGGGAAATAACAGGAATATAGCGGTTGTAATAAAAGGTACATTAGATGTAAAACCAAATATTTCAAGTTGATTAATTATCATTCTCGCATTATTTATGTATAAAAAACTAATATTAATTAATCATATATAATAAATTCAAAAAATATCACAGTCATGCACATTAGATTTGATGACTATATAGAAATCTACCTTATATTGGGAACTTATGCATTGAAATTAGCTATTTGGACAAACTTTTTTGGTTTGTTTTATAAGAGAACTAGTAAATCAGTATTTTTATATTGCTAAAGCGGGTACTAAAAAACCTTGATTTAACATGTTTAATAGAAATTAACATGACTTAAAGCGGTTTTACTGTTCATCTACCCTAAAATGAAATAGCATAGTAGTTGAAGAGTGTTGGGAGCTATAGCGGAGATTTCACAGGACTTTAGCGGGTCTTTAACTCCACGGAATCCATACTTAATTAGTCTAGTATGGCACAGTTGTTGTTACAGCTTGGCCTAAAATTATAGAGTCTACCCTACCCTCTAAGTAGAGCCTTCATGACCTCATTGGTCTTACTGTATTCACGTTCCAAATCAATGTCTTTAATATTTTTGCCAATAATTCTTGTTTTCATTCCGTTTATATAAGAGTTCACTTCTTTTTAAACTCTCTCTTTATATATTTTTTTCTTTCAAAAATTCAATTTACCCTTCAAAATCTTATTCAAAAAGAGATCTTTATGGAAAACTTAATATTTATGGAGTTACAAGAGAGAGTTTAAAAAAAGACCATATATATATACATATATATATATATGTATATGCATGTATGTATGTATGTGTGTGTGTGTGTATATGTATGTGTATGAATGTGTGTGTTGAGTATGGGGGAATGGGGTTATACTCACAGTGGACATACAAATTTCCTTGTTTCCCTTATACTTTAAATTTCTTTCCTTGGAACACGAATGTTTATCTCGTTATTCGTACGAAAATTCTTTTTCTCCTCTACTTTAATATTCAATCATTTTTTTCAAGAACTAAACATATTGTTCATTTCAATTTCATGGTCGAATAAGGACCTAATTCTCTTGGGTTCCATCAACCAAATATGATAACGTTATTACAAAATATATTTGTTGCCTCGTCTCATTTGCTTCGGTTATGCTCACAACCGAAGCAACAAGTATTATTGGCTTCGATTCTGTTAACAACATACACAAACACACTGAAGCAAATAGTATTATTTGCTTTGGTTTTACTTACGGTGAAGCAAATAACATCAATTTCTTCGATCATGTCAACAACTGAAGCAAATGAAATGAAGGAAATAGTATTATTTGCTTCGGTTGTCCTATAATTGAAGTAGATAGTGTTATTTGCATATGTTTCTTAGGAACCAAAGCAAATGCACTGAAGTAAATAATGTTATAGGAACTCCATAGGAATCAAAGAAAATACACAATAGAAACTCCAAATTATTTTGATTATAGGGAATGCACATATGAATAATCATAAACAACAACTTGCATATGCCATTACATATAATTTATTATAATCAATGATTATCAATAAATAATTTATAATTAATTGTTATTGATAATAACTATTTATTTTTTATATTTAATACTTGTTATGGTTAATTATTAATAATTAGTAAGTTTTATTTAATATTTATTAATTACAGTTAATAAAAATAAATAAATTAAAAATAAATAATTAATAATAAATATAAAAATAAATTGAACGCTTTCAAAGTGATATTTAGCATTCAATAATTAATTTTAAATAATTTTTTATTAACACCGACTATTGAAAAATTAATAGTTAATAAAAAATAAAAAATATTTATTAATCCATAATTGATAAGAAATATTTAATAATTGCGAATATTTGTTATATTTTTGTTCTTGTAATGAAAACCCTATTCAACCTAGCTTCTTCCATTTAAGCTACTTTGTTCAACTTTCCTCGGCAATTGCATTACAACAGGGGTCAGTTTCTTGTGGCTATCGTGCTTCGTTTTCGGTTGGATCTGGTTTTTCTCTACTTGCATTCTAGGCTTTGGCATCTACTCATCAATCAAGCTACTGGGTGATTGTATTTCTGCTTCTGTAGGTTATTGAATTGTCACTTGGTTATTACACTTGTTTTTCAGGTGTTAAGCTTGTTAGTTTGGTTTTTCAGATTGGGATTGCCTAGTGCAACCGTTTAATTTGCTGCCTTATGCTTTTCTTTATCAATGACCACCGATGCGATGTTTTTGTGATTATGCTTGTAAGTTTTCCTGTGGTTTCTTTTCACCCTACATGGTGAAGTATTTTCACTTAGTAGTAGTTAATAAGTCCAACTTTTGATGTAAAATGTATTTATTGCTTTATTGCAATAAAAAGTGGATTGTCCACTTTAATAACCGGTTGGTCTTACCAAAAAATAAACATAATTAATAATTGATAAATGATAATTAACAGTTTATATTAAACTATTACAATTGAATAATTAATAATCTATAAGTAATAATATTCACATATTAATTGATATTTAGTAATTAATATATTCAATAATCACTGGTTATTAATTAATAATTGCCAACTCAAACTTTTTGTACCTCTTTTATTGTAATTAAGTACCCATTTTGTGCAAATAATAATAATAATTGCTGTTAAATAATTTAACAATTAACAATCAATATTTAGGAAATAATATTTAATATTTAATGATTAACACCAAATGAGTAATAACTAATATTAAAGATAAATAACTAGTATTAATAAATAATAATCGTATCAAATGAATAAAATTGATTGTCTAATATTAATAGTTCATGTTGAATAATTAAGAAGTAACAATTTAAAATTGGTGACTAAGACTTATATTTAATATTTACTATTAAATTTTTAATAACTAATGACCAGTAAGCAATCTTTAATCGATACTAAATAATAATAAATATAAAGAAAATTATAAATAATGAACAAGATATAACAATTAATAATTAATAAGCAATATTTGATTTTAAATATTAATTATTCAATAATTAGTAACTACTATTTAATAATTACTTTAAATAATTATTTTAACTAACAATTTCAAATAAATAATAAATATAACCGATATTTTATACTGGTTATTAAACAATTAATAAATTGAACTAGATAACTAACTTTATAATCAATATTTATTAATTGCTTTTTAATTTATAAAATTTAATATATAATATTTACAAAAAAAACTGGCAAGGTATTATCTATATTTTTAGTTACCATTAAGTTGTTAATAAAAAAATGGCAAAACCAACCAGTTTTTATAGCGATCCGTAGACTATTTGTTGTATATAACAATTATGTGATTTTTGTTTGATGATAACAAACATATATATATATATATATATTATAAATGTGTTTGCAATTGTACTATTCTACTACATCACATACAGAATTAAATATTTATATTTAAATAGAATACTAATGCACAAGAATTTAAATATTCAAACAGTATTTTATTAAAATATAATATTTATTTTCAACATTTCAATAGTACAATCTTACAACTCCACTATTTGTACATCTCACTGTAATACAATCCATTCATATTCAATTTCATATACACTATTTGTAATCCGATTGCAAAAGTTGTTTAAATTTGAAAAATAATCTCATTCTTCTTAATAAAAATATTCAAAAGCTTGAAAAGGAAGTTCTGATTTTAAAAGAAAAAAGATTAATCTTAAAAGTAAAAACAAATTTTTGCAAAAGAAATTTGAAAATTTTAAGACTATCGAAAATTCCAAACATGAAAATGCTGATAAACGAAATTTGTTGAAAACAGATTTTATTTTGAAAGAGCTTGAAAATGAAATCGAAAAATTCAGGGAGTTTGAAAATTTTGAGATTGAAAAGCAAAAACAATTTGAATCTAAGATTTCTGAATCCATGGCGAAAATCAAATTTCTTGTAAATGAACATACGATTTTGAAAAAAATGATTCAGAGAAAAGAGAAATTGAGATCGACAGTTACTCTAAGCTGATAAATGAGAATAATATCTTGAAATCCAAAATCAACGATCTTGATTTAAGTCTAAAACGTTTTTCAACCGGAGAAAAATCTTTGAATATGCTGTTAAAAATCAATTTTCATCTGAAAATAAAAAAGGTCTCGGTTTTGGAAAAATTGACGATTTTGAAAAATTGGATTCAAACGGTTTTAAAAATCCTTCAAATTGCTTTGAAAAGAACCAACTTGAAAATCTTGACTCTGAAAATTTTAAAGGATTTTAAAATCACAATCGAGATATAAACTTGTTTTGTAACAAACCATTTAAACAATTTTGGATCCCAAAAGATAACAAAATGGATTCAGGTAAGTTCAAACAGATTTGGGTTCCTAAGAGTACAAAAGTTAATTTTAATGGATTGTTGTACAAACAAGTTTGGGTACCAAAACGTATGAATACAGTTAAGAGTGGTTTTACAAATTTTGTTAGATCACTTAATTCTATAAATTCTTAGGTACCAGAGGAGGGGGAGGAACCACTTTGCGAAAGAGAAAAAAGATTTCAAGTTATTCCACATCTTTGATTTAGTCAGGGTTCCTTAGCCATGCTTGTTGAGTTGGAGATCCACAACGTTTACTGTAAATTAGGTATGATATCTAGACTCACATTTTCTATTTATATTCTTTGTTATTTATTTCTCTCTTTTTATTCCTCCTTCTACTCCTGTTTATTATTCTTTTTGTTTGTTCCGATTTGCATTGACACTGCCATATTTTTTTATTCTGAGTTTCTGTAACTTCAAATTGCAAAATTCTTGGTTTTCTGGAAATTTGCTTCATTTGTATAAAACTCTCATGTTTTAATGATTTCCCGATCTTGAATTCAAATTTGTAAATATCTGCAATTGTTTTAAAGTTTAATTTTTTCCTGGATTCCTAAAAGTGTTGAAGCATTCTTATCATATCTTGAACACTGTTAATTCGAATTTTTTATTTTTGAGATCTGAAAAAATAATGAAATTTCTCACATCTTTGTTGTTTTGGGTTTCTTCTAATTCATTTTGGAAAGACTTGAATTTTTTTTACTCATTACAACACTACTAGTTTTCAATTGTGATAATTTCATTGGTTTTTGGATTGGCTTGATTATGGTGAATTGAAAATCATTTTGAATCAATCATTGTGCTGCATCTTGAAACTCACTTTTATTTCATGATCATTTGGCTTGAATATTTGATTGTTTGAAACCACTTGGAATTATTGATTTCTTGAATCTCATATGTTTCTTGGATTTGAAGTTAATAATCCTGTGTGATTGATTTATTGAATCTTAAAATTTACACATCTCTTCAAGTGATTTCAAATTAACTGTTTTAATCTTGGGATCATGAATCATCTCTTGGGCTTGATGCAAATGTTCTGGAAATAAAAATTGTAAATCTTGTTTTTGAAAGAAAGTTCTGCTGCTTTGATAAAAAGGTCTGAACTAGATTGTGATTTGTCTTCTTGGACTTGTTGTAAATTTTCTGAAAACTCTCTTGTGAAACTTGTTCTGAGATTGAAGTTTGTTGCTTTGATAAAAGAAATTGTTTTGTAAATTTGTCGATGACTACTTGATTTTGGTTACTGCTGCTCAAGATTGTAAATTCAGTGCTTTGTTTTCATTGACCACTATGGATGATTAGGAGCTCCAAGTGGTATCAGTTCTAGATGTGTTGTCACATTCATCTGTTTTGATTGATTTGTTTGAAATTGATTCTCATCTTGTATATATTCTTCATAATCCCTCTTGTAATTGATTTTCAATTTTAAAATCATTTATTGATTATTTATTCAGAAATTGAAATCAATAACCAAATTGAACTGTATTTAGAATTCATAAAAATTATTATCAGATTTTTGAAATTGTAATGAGTTGTGACTACAGTATACTTCACAACAAACGAAAATTTTATCTAAATTCTCATAATGGTTGAACAGTTTTCATAATATCTCCAAATTAGCATTTATTTCACGAACATCTTCGTCTACTATCATCATTTTGTCATCCATCATGATTTTATATTAATGTGGAGAGTCTAATATTTTTTGAAATCATCTTAAATATACATTTTCAAAATTTGTGATGGAAATGTGATTATATTATTTTCAGAAAAAGTGATAAATGAAAATTTTCAAAAATCCCGGTACGGTTGAGCATATTTCATAATATGATTAATTTATAAATTTATTTTACAATCACTTCTATACCTACCATATTTCTATAATCCATATTGGTTTTATATACTAAGGAGATTTTGTATAATAAGTGTTTCTCTAACCTCATTTAAAAATCCAAGATCTGGTCATGTATGGTTAAGAGATTACTTATAATTTAAGTTGCAACTGACCTCATTTTAAAATCCAAGATCTGGTTATGTGTGGTTAGTGTGCTCTTAAAATTAAATTGAAAAGAAAATAAAAATAAAAATATAAATATGAAATCGTCCTTGGTGTGTAAAAACCAGTCCATCGATCCATTTTCTAATCCGTGAAATGTGTTAATATTTTATGATATATTATGATTTTCTTTGATTGATAGTCATTAGTATTTGAGATTATTTAATTTGTCACTTGATTTGAACTTATAATCATAGCACAAATCCTTCACTATTTTGTGTTTAATTTTTAAAGATATATTTGAAAAGAAAAACTGGAAACTATATGTTTTTAAAACTTACGCCATTCTTATAAAAATTCATCGTAAATCCATCATTTCAGAATGTGAAATTTATTTCTAGTTCATAGCATATTATGATTTTTGTTTGATTGAATGAAATTTATGATGAATATTCTCTCTCTTGAGCTGATTTTATATTTCTAGTCAATTTTTTCATCATTATTTTGATTGTTGTATCCTTTTGATGGTAATAAAAGAGGAGAATGGTTAAAATTTGATCGATGAGTGAATATTTAATGAATATTGAAATTTCATTTGATTTGTTCTTTTCTCTCATGCACATATTTAGGAGGAGTTATGTTGCAGAAGGAGCATACATATAGGGGGAGTTCTACACTACACCGTTAAACACATTTATTGTATTCAAATCTTATTGTATGTTTGTCGTCATAAAAAGGGGGAGATTGTTGTATATAACAATTATATGATTTTTCTTTGATGATAACAAACACACACACACACACACACATATATATATATTAAATGTGTTTACAATTGTACTATTCTGCTACATCACATACAGAATTAAATATTTATATTTAAGTAGGATACTACTGCACAAGAATTTAAATATTCAAACAATATTTTATTGAAATATGATATTTATTTTCAACATTTCAATAGTACAATCTTACAACTACACTATTTATACATCTCACTGTAATACAATACATTCCATTTCATATTCAATTTCATATACACTGTTCCTCACTACAACTCTCAGTCATACACACTCTTTGATATACACTCACTGACTCACACTCTATCTCAGTCTTGTCTTCTGTCAGCTTCACAGTCAGTCCAGTCACCTGCATATCTATCACAAAAACACACACAATAAATAGTAACAAAAATAATTTTAAATTCTAGCAGATATAATTTTATTTTAAAATTTGTTTGCCTCAGAATTTTGGTGTGTTTCTTATCATATTTCATGACTTGGTCTGATATGCATATTCATCTATCTGTGTCTAGACAGCTTGTGATATTCACAGTTATTCCGTGTAAATACAACAAGGTAGACAGTGTCTCTAGTGCTCACATTTATATATATTTTGCACATACACAATACTGGTATGCACATGCATGTGTATGTATATACACGTATATTTTGGGCAGGGGCAATTTGGTCAAACATTGAAATAGCAAGGGACAAATATATCAAGTGTGATGTGTTTAGGTGAAGCTTGACAACACAGGCATGCTGCAAGTATCCATGAACACACAAGTGCAACAAATCAATGCTCGACAATGTAATATGGAGTGACACACATATATACACACACATATATACACATACGAGTATATATGCATATATGTATACATGGATACACATGCACATATCAACTCATGCAAATCAAGCCAGACCAACTTCTCAAGTTCATGGCTGAGTCAACAAAACAGTGGACATAGCAAAGTAATCACAAGCCAAGTGTCATATGCTATGAACAAGCAAAGTCAATATGGTAACATCCCAACATATGCACATCAATGATGGAGCAGCAGCAACTAACATACACAGGTGTAAACAATGTTCAACACCAAGAGTCAAGTGAACAAAGCCACACTGTCGACATGGCAATTGGGAATAAGCATGACAAATGCACAATGTCATTTCAAGTCCAACTAGGGGAAGTTTTAAAATTGGATGAACAAGTCAACCTAGAAATGAAGAAATGCATGCAACACAAATTGACACAAGACTGTATATATGTATATATATATGTGTGTGTGTGCGTGTGTGTATGTGTGTGTATGGAATATATATATATATATATATATATATATATATATATATATATATATATATATATGTATGTATGCATGTATGTATGTATACACACACATGTAAATCTGCCAAGTGAAGTAGCAATAAGAAAAGGGGCAGCTGTATGCACAAGCGTGTACAAGAAAAACAAGAGCTTCAAATATACGGTGGTAAGTTCAAGCACAAGGAACATGCCAGTAAATAAACCACAAAGCAACAACAATAAGACTGGCTTAAATACATTGGGACAAACATGTATATCAGTTTTTAAATGTTTCAAATACATGGTGGCCTGAGCAAATACACAAATCAGCTTCAAGCAAGCAAAATAGTGCAATAAGAGTTTCATGTTCAAACTGGTCAACACAGTGGTGCACAAACCCAAGAAATATGGTCGATCAAGCATACTCAGTGAGCAAGTCGGCATGGTCTAGAATAAGGCAAGCTACATCAATATGTATATACACACACTTGTGTATATATATACATACATACATACATACATATATATATATATATATATATATATATTTGTGTAACATATTGACACACTGAATTTTTCATGTCATATCAAAAATGCCAAAAATGGTCGAGTAATGTTTATAAGAAGAAAGGCATTTTTTCTTCTAAACTCACTGATTGGAATATTAGGAAAGAAATTCAAATCTGCACTGTTGGCATGTGTCAAAATTGGCAATCAGATTTTGCAAATCAATTTTCAATATTCATAGAGGAATAAGTAATCGACCAGATGCATCAGGAAAGAATTCATCAGCAAATCAAAGATTTTTTTTTGGAAATACATCAATTCGCAATCACAATTTTAGGCAAGAAATAAATTCTAATGTTTCCAGGTTTCGAGTGTGTTTGGCAAGTATTTTTAATGGTTCCATAAATCAACATGCACATTTTCCAAAAAGAATCAAATCCAGTATTTCCAGAATATCACAATACTTGTTAGGAAAGAAAACATTTTTTTATTGATTCCAGAGTTTCACGGTCGATTTAAATCAGAAAAACAATACACATTCACAGCAAGGAATAAATCATGCAACAAATCAAACGAAGTCAATTGGGTGAAATCAAAGAAAAATCAGGGTTTGAAATCCCTGTTTAAACACCCATTCATCATCGGCTAAATTGATCGAAAGCAAAAAAAGCAATAATTTGAAAGCAAGCAAAAGAATCAAATTAGAAAAACTCACATTGTTTTCGATCGTATGCAAACCAAATCGCCAAGCAAAGAACCAGAAGAAATCAATCATCAGAGAATCAATTTTACAAGTGATTCGAAGTCGCGATTTGGATAGAGAAAAAAAACTAATTTCCTTCGGCCATTGAAGAGACAAAAGAGTGGAAGACGATTCTTTAACCAAATCAAAGAAAAATTATAAGGGGTTAGTTTTTGTTTTATTTAGAAGAGAGGGTTTTTATTTTATTTTGAATTGTTTTTTATATTCTTTTGTAAATCGATTAGTCAGTTTTACTAGCTTTCTGTAAAAACTAGGGTTTACTAGTTATAGGATTTATAGCTAGGGTTTACGAGTTACTGGTTTGTAATTCAGGGAAAATCTGATCTTAGGGATAAAGATCAGTGCAGGGTTTTGAGCTGTTAATCCCTAAAAAATCCATATGCACATTGAGTAAAGGATACAGAATGAACACCATCAGGGTCGGTCGTGCGCAATGTTATCTAAGGCACTTAAACAACTCACGATGGATAGGACGCAACTACACAGAGCTAGACCCAAGTATCAAACCCAAGACAAATCAAGTCGACCAGTACGCCCGAAGAAGATGGCACAATATGTTATGAGAAATGCGGCTCAATGGAGATAAGGATCGTACATTCTGTAAAGCTGCTCACAGCAACGGAGCACGCTTGATCTAATATCAAAGTTCGGTCGCACGCATCAAGACAGGAGTCAAGATCGCACGTATATTTAACAACTGCTCATGAATTGCAACTCCTATCGCTCGACACTCGAATCAGAAACCCATTGGTAGGTCGTATACCAACTCCTAGAAAGAGCACATACACATCTAAAAGTCGCAAGTCTCAATCGGTCGCCTCTAAACTAATGAAGATCGTTGCTCGCACACTCAAATCAAACACAACCACATTAAGGAAGTATGATCGGTCATTCCTTCATCTCGCCATCATGCAAATCAAATATCTACTCATCGAATGCTAGAAATAGACGCGACCGAAGGGCACCGACCGAAGTCACTCGCTTAACTACTCAAGACACTCGCTCTATTGAGTCGCTCGCACATGATAATTGAATACAACCACGGACAGCTGGCTACAGCTAGCCAGTGGCATGATTGTAATTAACAAAATGAGCGATCTGTAGCCTGCGTAAACATATTTCAAGTCATTTCCCGAAGGAGGCTAACCTATAAATACACCATGGCTGCCAACATAAAGGGGATCCAATCTTGGAAACCACGAAGTGCTGCTAAATTCTATCCTCAACTACTGATTCAGACATGGCGTCAAGTACAATCTTGTGATCAAGGAAAACGAAGGCATCCTCCTTCTCAATCATTCATCCATCCTTCTTCTCCTCAAATTCTACCATTCTATTGTATAATTCCAAGATTGAAATATATAAACAAGGGTATATTGAGTGAATATAGAGATGTATGAAAAGAGAGAATTGATGTATTTTGTAATCCTCATTATAAGATTGGAAATCATCTTCACAGTGGATGTAGGCCTAATTAACGGCTGAACCACTCTAAATCTCATCTCTACTTTACCTATCTCGCATTTTTCATTTTCAATTGCTGATTAAACACGGTCCCATTCATTTCTTACCGTATTGGTGAAGTACAGTTTTAGTACCTTGGGTGTTTAGACCAATTTTGGTGTAAACATTTTGGCGTCCACCGTGGGGCCGTGTTAGCTTCTTTCCCCATTCAGATCCGAGAAGATTTTCTGAGAAGAACTGTACTTAGAAATATGAACATGCTAAGGGGAATCACCGACAAAGTCAATAGATCCAACAACAACGTTAACACCATCATGCCGTCTGCCACCGATTCCGGGGCGGAGGAGTTGCCTGAAGTTGAAGAAACAGTAACCAGGAAGGAATTGGAAGAGGCGATGACAGGATTAACAAGTCAAATAACTATTGCAAACAATGGAATGATGAAGAAGCTCGAGTCGATACTCGCCATTCAAGCCGCCACCGCAAAAGCCACATTAAATGCCACCTGCTCCTCGCTAGCCAGAACAAATCGCGGGCCAGAAGCAGAATTCTCCGCTTCAAGCTCAAGATAGCAGGATTCCATTCAAAGGGTTGCGCATCACACTAATCTGAATTATGAAGGGAACAAAGCATATGTGCGCGGTCATTTGGACTCAATCACGAAACGGAAAGACACTTCCACTACTATAAGGACGTCCCTTCCAAAAGAATGCCCAAATTCCTTGTCCCTAATTCACGAGAGCACATCTAGATCAAAATTTGATAATGAAGAATGTGGTCAATCCATGGATCCGAGCAAGGAATGGAAATACATCTTAGGAATGGCGTGAGCAATTGTGAAGGAAAGCTTAAAGAAGAAGGATGATCGAAGAGAATGGGAGTCCTTCCAAACTAAAATCCTGCTCATTGAAATGGTTAAGAAGACTGTATACCTACAAAGATTTCGAACCTCCATCATTACAGTCCTATGATGGGACAAGCGACGCTAATATATTCCTGTGTAAATATGACCAGTATATGAATGGGGCATGCGCTACTGATGAAATCAAATGCTTATATTTCCCAACTTATCTAGAAGGGGTGGCTTATCTATGGTTCACAAAGCTGCCGCCGCAGTCTGTGGATAATTTCGTGACCCTGGCTAAACTATTCAATAAGCAGTTCAAATCCCAGGCACTCAAAACTCGGGATATTACGGAGCTAAGTGGACTACAATAAAGACTGGGAGAGCCCATCAAAGCTTTTCTCACTCGCTTTGATATGGCAGTGGCTAAAGTCAAGAATTTCGAAACCGACCTAATCTTAATGGCTCTTAAGGGGGCATATGTAAAGAAACCGAGTCGGGGCGGTGGATCAAGAAAAAGAAACCAAGTACACTTGAACAATCACCCAACAAAGCTGAAAAATATGCAGGTATTAAAGGAAAAAATGCACAGATAGAGAAGAATGGAAATGCGCAAAGCAGCATTGATAATCATAAAAAGGAGAAATGAAGGAGAAGACAGTCGAGCAAAAAAGAAGCTGCGCTTCTTCAAGAACTCCGATTTCACTCCCCTTAACGATACCATGGGAAATATCTTCATGGCAACTAAAAACACCGAAAGGTATCCGATCTTGAAATAAAGACAGGTCAAAGATGTCGATATGAAGTCAGGAAGATTCTGTCAATTCCATAAACAGCCAGGGCACGATACCAACGAATGTAGGCACTTGAAGTCAGTGATCGAAGGGTTAATCAGAAAAAACCATTTTCAACAGTATGTACAAGATCATAAAAGTTATCACCACTCTCCACAAATAAGGGGCATTACGCCTTTAAAAGAAAAAGGCTTAAACCAATCCAAAGAGGACGCTCATCAAGAGGACCAGTCACTAATGTCTCAATAATGGAGCATTAAACTAGAGCTCTCATTACTTTGCTTCACTCCCCTGGTTTTATCTTGTTATTAAGATTGTTTTACCTTGCTTTATTATTCACTATGTTCGTATTAAGTAACGGTTTACTCGCAAAAACTTTGTGCATCAAAAATTAACTATGTGTCTACCTGAGCAACATACTTATTGGTCCATGCTAAAAGAAAAACAATCACTTGAAATGTAGGCATGGTAAAAAGCAATTTTCCATACGCAGCTGGACTGTGATGAAAATCCCAGGGCACACATTAAACAAAGCAGCATGGGAATCGCGAACATCAAGCAAGATCAAACGGGATGAATAGACACATCACCTCAAAAAGGACAAGCTATTTTAAGACAAACAGCAAGTCGAAAGGCCGCACCTCTCATTATGGAATATGCTGAATGCTTAGCAAACATCCATGCAAAGGACTGGCGCCAGGCTTCGTTGAAAGTACAGGAATATTACCAAATCTGTCCCTCGGATAAAATTGCTTATCCTAAAGAGGCGCCTTCTCAGATGCAGGACATGAATTCCTTAAAACCGGAGTTAAATTCGGTAGCAAGGATTGATGTCCACCGCCTAAGAGTCAATGCCGGAGTAAAAAGCAACTCAAAAAGTCCCACGGACAAAATCGCTGAGCCCACCAAAGAAACACCTTCTTAGGTGCTGGACACGGGTTCCCCAACTTGAAAAAAAATTAATGAGGAGAACCAGTGTCTGTTTCCTAGGGCAAGGCACAAAGCCGAAAAAACCGACATGTCCCACGGATAAATACCTAGGCTGGAAACATCAGTCCTAGTGTCGGAAGGACCGATAAAACATGCTGGAAGGACCAACGCAAATCAGAAATCCTAGCCGAAAGGGGGTATCCAACAAGGTTTGTCAGTCCTAGGAAAATAAGGACTGACAAGGCCGAACTTGGGTCGAAATTGAAACCCAAGACCTCCCATGGGGGCACCCAAAAGAAAACACACATAATAACCACGTGTTGTTTTAAAAAAATCATGAATTGATCAAATGAAATCATGATTCAAATTAACGGAATCTATGAAATTAAAAAGAGCTTTGGTATGGGGACATCACCATTGTGTAAAAAATCACCAATGCCCACTCAAAACATACCACATACTAGTTATAACTTCATTGCGAGAACTATTCAAACGATAAGATTCGCGCGAACAACAAATTAAAAGTGCGACCACTCATAAGAATAAAGTAATAAAACTATGATAACATCTAAACGATATAAACGTAAGTGTGCAAACATAAAATATTAAGCGAGGGTCGGCACTCGCACAAACAACCGGTCTAAGTACGTAACAGGTAAAAGAAAATAGGCTGGAATCAGACCATAAAGGTCACAAATGCTATTTCTTATACAGAGAAAGATGAACCAATTGTTCAGGCATTTACTGACCTATCTATACAAAAGAACCATCGAAGGAAAAAAGTTTATGATCTTGGACTATTAATCAGCTAGCTTCCTTTTGCGTTTCAAGGTGGACACAGCCTTGGTATTCCAAAACTCGTCTTCATCTTCCGGATCAGACACATCTGGTAAAGATGGGTCGTCTGATGAAGGTGTGATGAGAGGGTTAGTGCTGGTAGATATTCAGACAGAATCAACGGCGGCAGGTTGAGCAGTAGTGCCACAAACAGATGAAGGAGGTGGTGAAAGCACACCTGATGCAAATGAATAACAAGCGCTAAACTCAGCAATCCCAGGTGAAGAGATAAGGAAATCCAAGTCCGGGGTAGATTGGTAAATATCAATTTTACCTGGAGTTTCTGGGTATACAAAATCATCCCCGTGATCGTTCGCGTTAAAAGAAGTATTACCATGACTCACGCACTATTTAACAACATTTTCTTGAGCTGGATACCCGATAATGGGTTGAGTTCTTGTAACATCTAAGGCAGAGCAATTTGCGGGGGGAATAGGAGAGCTTGAAATATCAATTCTGACGGAATCAGGTGGGGCACAAGAAATGGTAGCATCTGAACGTTCCCTCCTAAACGATTGAGCTCGCTCGTTCGCCAATAACCTCCTACCTTCAACCAGAGCCTTGCGGTCTTCTTCTTCTAAAAGTTGTTCTTGAACGAACTCGTCATCAACATCATTGGAATATGAAAGCAACTGTTCCCAAATAAGAGCCAGAGTTCTCGGAAAACCCTTGTTCAAATAGCTTAAACTTCCACGACTCATGACACTGCAAACATAGAATTAAAACAAAGTATTGTCAGTCCCGATTCTGGCTTCATCAAGATCTCTATGCAAACTTATTGTGTCCTCTCCCTAGACTCAAGGGCCTCGACAAGTTTGAGCCTATCTTTTTCCAAGGCATTAAGTCGTTCAAAATTCTCTTTATTTGACCGCTGAAGATCTTCGACAAGAGAATGCCAGGCACCCATTTGCTCCATAATGTAATCTCTGGCAATTGCGATAAGGCCTTCAACCAGATGTGGACATGCTTCCATCTGATTGAACTCAGCCAATATGCAATCCTTCATGGCGTCCATCTTACCTGCAATAATCCATCTGTCAAATGGGTCTATACACACACCGGAACGTGAGCTAGCTGGACACTGAGCCACCAAGTCCTCAGCAAGTTCAGGATAGCAAGGATTGGGAACAGAAAGAGGCTCCGTGACAGTTGCAGGATCCAAAGTGATGGATGAAGAAGCCATACGACCAAGAGCAGTCTGAATATCTGGGTCGGGAAGTTCATTCAATAAACAATGACTTTGAGTGTCAGTCGCACCCACGATCTCCTTTCCTTTGGGCTTCTTTTTGCTACAAGCCCTCCTTGTCAACTTTTTCCTAAGCCTCCTAGACATGAAGAATTCCATCCTCGGACGACCTATTTCAAAAGAGATCGGTGTGGACTCAAACAACAACCATAAAAAGGGAAAAAGACTAGCCAGACTCAGGCATAAACATAAACATTTCAACTGGAGAACCCTGGGGCATTTCATCAAACAATTTATTAACAAATAACAAGCATCGAGATTTCAAAGAAAACCACCAGATGATTCATATTCTTCAAAGATGATTACAGAAACGGTATCTATGCTACACAAAACCTGGCTATTGCCCAAATCCCAAATTCATACATAGCCCGGTTAGGTCATGTTTGGAATATCCTAACTTGGGAACGCATGAGCATTCCAGCAGAACAAAACAAAATAAAGAAAAATAAACTTACCCAGAAAGATCATGGTACCTTGAAGCCAAAAGGAAATCGCTCAAGATAAACAGGTGTTGCTGCAAATACTAGGCAAAATGATGGAATGAGAAAGCCAAAACCTTTTGAAGAAAAATCGAGGTAGAAATGTCAAACATAGACTACCTGGTAAAACTCTAGAGGAAGCACAGCTATGGCCGAAGGATTTCTCGAGAAAGATAAAAGTGGAATGAAGCAGGTTAAAAGTAACTAAGGAAGATTAAAAGGCATACATCCAGAGAATTCTCACCACGTCAGCTTAAGTGCCTAATTACACAAAAAAAAGTCCCATCAAGCTCCAGCTGGCATCCCGAAATTCAACTGTTCGCACAATAACCGAAAAGATACATTAAGCCTCTCGCTCACAGAGAGAGACAATACCAGTCCACTACAATGAAACAATCCCAAATTTTTGTACAACCGACCCCTCGACAAATCTACTAAACAATGTGCGATCAAATACGTCGAAGCCAGTAATTACTTACTAAAAGAAATCACGGACTTCGAGGGCAAGTTTTAATCCCTAAAAAATCCATACGCACATTGAGTAAAGGATATGGAACGAACACCATCAGGGTCGGTCGTGCGCAACATTATCTGAGGCACTTAAACAACTCACGATGGATAGGACACAACTACACAGAGCAAGACCCAAGTATCAAACCCAAGACAAATCAAGTCAACCAGTACGAACGAAGAAGATGGCATGATATGCTATGAGAAATGCGGCTCAATGGAGATAAGGATCGTACATTCTGTAAAGCCGCTCACAACAACGGAGAACGCTTGATCTAATATCAAAGTTCAGTTGCACGCATCAAGACAGGAGTCAAGATCGCACGTATATTTAACAACTGCTCATGAATTGCAAACCCTATCGCTCGACACTCGAATCAGAAACCCATTGGTAGGTCATATACCAACTCCTAGAAAGACCACATTCACATCTAAAGGTCGCAAGTCTCAGTCGGTCGCCTCTAAACTAATGAAGATCGTCGCTCGCTCACTCAAATCAGACACAACCACATTAAGGAACTATGATCGGTCGTTCCTTCATCTCGCCATCAAGCAAATCAGATATCTACTCATCGATTGCTAGAAATAGACGCGACCGAAGAGCACCGACCGAAGTCAATCGCTTAAATACTCAAGAAATTCGCTCCATTGAGTTGCTCGCACATGATAACTGAATACAGCCACGGACAGCTAGCTACAGCTAGCCAGTGGCATGACTGTAATTAACAGAATGAGCGATCTGTAGCCTGCATAAACGGATTTCAAGTCACTTACCGAAGGAGGCTCACCTATAAATACACCATGGCTTCCAACATAAAGGGGATCCAATCTTGGAAACCACGAAGTGCTGCTAAATTCTATCCTCAACTACTGATTCGGCCATGGCGTCAAGTACAATCTTGTGATCAAGGAAAACGAAGGCATCCCCCTTCTCAATCATTCATCCATCCTTCTTCTCCTCAAATTCTACCATTCTCTTGTATAATTCCAAGATTGAAATATATAAACGAGGGTATATTGAGTGAATATAAAGATGTATGAAAAGAGAGAATTGGTGTATTTTGTAATCCTCATTATAAAATTGGAAATCATCTTCACAGTGGACGTAGGCCTAATTAACGGCTGAACCACTCTAAATCTCGTCTCTACTTTACCTATCTCGCATTTTTCATTTTCAATTGCTGATTAAACACGGTTCCATTCATTTCTTACCATATTGGTGAAGTACAGTTTTAGTACCTTGGGTGTTTAGACCAATTTTGTTGTAAACATGAGCATAGGATTATAACAGTTGGTAGCGGGTGTCGCGAGTTTACAGGGATTCTTAAGAATAGAGATTGTTTTAATTCTAGTAAAAAAACCTTGGGGATGCAGAAATAGGCAGGGTTTGCCGAAGATGGGTAAAATCTGTGTTATTTATTTTCTGCATTTATTTTCTCTACTGCAATATGTGCTGTGATATTTTTAATATCTCGTAAAACTCCAATAAATACAATTCACCCCCTCTAGGATTAATCCAGATCCAACACTGTTATCATTACAAGAAATAATTAGTACATTATTGGAGATAGGCTGGATGCTTACCTACTAAAGCAATATAACCTAGCCTTAGCTACAAGCTAATACAGAATGATTTAATCGCCATGCAGGGAGATAATCAGGACTAGTACAACTAAAACTAGAATAGCACAAAACAATTACATTAACAAGCCAAATACAACACAACAATACCCAAACAAGTTGCAAGAGAAGTCAAATAAAACAAAAAAATTCAAACTAAGACGGCATTGCCTAACACAAATAATAAGACTGACTGCAAAGCAAACTTCACCGGCAGCAGCTACCACTCCAAACACAAAGGCAGCATGACATACACATCACCTAAGGGAAATCACCTTCTAATCTCACTTCAAGACAATAACATATCTGCTAACCCAGCTCCAAACAGTTCTTCAAGGAGAATCAGACCAACACGATGGCACAAACACCACCACACTCACAATAACTGAAATGAAACACGAACACTGGAAAACAATAGCCAAACAACCAAGACTAAACACACATAACACGCAACTACTCCAAAAAACACAGACACCTAAAAAGACTATTTCCCAACAAAACAACAACCCCAAAAACCTTAATGAGCAACAGACCAGAGAAGATTAAGGGCAACTACCAGCACGTTGAGTAAACAATCCACAATTGTTAAGCCTGTCTTTCAGTAGCACTGAAGTAACCAACCATCGCAGCACAAGTTGAGAAGGAGGGATTTAGTGTAGTTGTGAAAAGAAAGTTAACATGCTCTAGATTAAAGGAGTAAAGGAGGCGAGGGAACTCCATGGTTACAGGATGTGGGCTTGGTAACGAGCATGGTAACTGAGGGGGAGTGAAGGGGGAGGTAGTCGTGAACTAGATCTAGCGAGGAAATAGGGTAGAGAAAGTTTGGATACGGGTTAGGGTTAAAAAATATGACTACCACAAAGGTGAAAATGTTATAAGGAAAAGGAGTGATTAAATGATAGAGAGCAGTAAAACTAAAGGTAAGTAGGAATGGATTAAGGAAATGTTAAGAGAAAAGGAAGATAAAAGAGGAGAGGCGAATAACAGTCACCATTGGTGCTACCGAAAGGCAGGCTTAATGGTCATGGATCGTTTATTCGACGTGCTGGTAGTTACTCTTAATCTTCTCTGTTCTGTTAATAATTAGTAATTACTATAATAATTTAGCAGAGAGAACTAATAATTTATTAATAAATAATATTTAAAAACTAAGACTAATATTTATTATTTACTATTTAATACAAAATTATAACCAATATGTGTTATTTAATATGTAACCGAAAATAAATTTAGAAACATCCCTAAAATTCTAAATCAAAATTTTGTAATTGTCCTAAAATTCATAAGTATAAACTTGAAATTTTACATAAATATAAATTTAATAAAATATTTTAATTTCTAATACAAATAATTATATATACTTGAGATTTTATAATATGCAATAATAATTTATTAATAAGAATTCATACATAATGATAACTAATTAAAAATTAAAAATTATATAATGATTTATAATTAATAAACGATTTCATTAATGACAATACTAAACAATAATTCATATACTGCAACTAATACAAAACACGAGCTATCAAAATAGGTAAGCTATGCCAAAAAAAATGAGCTATCATTTGTCTAAATTTTATGCAAAAATTAGAAATTTATCATTTATCTTTCCTAGAAATTGTTTTTCTAAAATTTGTTTCTTTATTGAAAATGATTGAAATAATATAGCAGATCGTGAAGATATTATGAATGAATCAGCCTTAGGCCCGACACATATTGGGAACCCAACCCGAGACCACACTAGTTACGATAAACTACACGACCACCAAAGCGTGTTCTATCTCATAACCCTAACCCTAGAGTTCTCAAGAAATAATTGCAGGTTGGACATATCAACCACTTCTCTGTTCTCCACTGAAATTCATCATTTCATACATTTTCTAATTGAATTTTAGGCCTGCTATAATGCCCCACCTCGAGACTCACTCTAATAAAGAGCATTAACTAGTAATGTCGTCAATTAGAGCGGAGAATATGGATGGTTAGGGGAGACCACTCGTAGATTTGCACTAGCAAATATTTAGTACATCGATATACTTATCTCTATATTTTTTCAAGTGGCTCGACATACTTAATACTTTACGTAATACAATTTCACGGTGGCTAAAGGATCAGTCCAAAACATAGTACATTTAAATACACATTCACAGTACACTGAATAGTTACATAATACTACAACAATAGGTTACAATGAATATGTGTGCTACAATAAATGGTTATACATGAACCATTACTCAAACAACATGATACGATGAATGAATACACTTAAGAAACTTAAGAATACACAACTCAGAAACAACAATAGAAGAGATTGCCCAGTAGTGACACAACTAAACCCCAAGCACAACAACTAAATCTGAAACATCTCGGTCTGACCCGAGGAATACACGCATGGGTCAGTCTAGCTTACAAATTAGTATAATAAAAGGGTGAAATAAAATATCAATCAGATATTAATTCCTTTTCATAAGAAAAGGCATTTCAAGACACAGATTTATACAGAAGCTATGATATAGTGATTTCCTTTCCATTAGAAAGGAATGTCACATATAGGTCAGCAAAGCACATTATTCATAAGTCCATAAGACCAGTAGAAGGTTATGTAAGCGAGAAACATGAATAGAATTTAAACACTGCTTTAGCATAAATTATCTGAACACCACTGTTAGGGTAATCGACACTTGGAATCAAACAACACTAAGGGTAGACTTTGAAACCATAGAAATCACAAAACCATGTAACTCACCGATTCACATAATCATGGAATCACTAAAATACAGAGTCACGAAATCATTGAACCACAAAATCATTGAACCACAGAATCATGGAATCACCAAAACATAAAATAATGGAATCACTGAAACTCTATTATGACTTTAAAACCACTAATGAAATCACCACAAATAACAATAATAATCCTTATGGTGAAATTAGTGATAAACAAAAAACACAAAAACACAGAGTTTAGATCTAACACAGAGTGGCGAGCCAAAGCTATGTCTGCACGTGCTATCACATAGGATGGCTTAAAGCCATAAGCAGTATTAATATCACATAGGAGGGGTACCCGAATGACCCGAAGGTCCACAGAGCCACATAGGAATGACCCGAAGGCCCACACAGAGTTGACCTGAAGGCCCACATAGAGTCACACAAAAATGTGTCACAGACTCTCAGATAGTAACTCGAAAAGTGAAGATCGTGTATACCATACCATACGTTCTCACTTAAAGGTTTACACAATGTAAGTCAGCTTCACACTAGAAAACACAAAAAATTCCAAGGAATCATTGAAACACTGAGAAGTACTGAGATTCATTATTTCAATCGGATGACTTTGGGATGGATAATTATCGTATATCGTCACGTCCCATACCGTGTGGTTTGTGACATTATTCACTCACCAACACGTCTTTTGAAGGGTAAAATACGTGTGATTCTTATATTGAAACATACTTAAGAAAACAATTTAGAAAATAATATTGTTTCATGGAAATATCTTTAAAACCGCAAAATTTGGGAATTCTTGTTAAAATAAGATTTCTTACATATTTATAAATCCTTATCAAAACAATACTTTGTTTCGAAACTATATTATCATACATAAAATGTTTCGAAAACGATTAATTAAAACTGGTGCATGTGTCATGGAATCACAAAAGAAAGTAGTCGTCGGTTTTCTCCTGGGACAGCTGTACAAAAGCCTAATATTAAACAATTTAAACACAAAATCATTAAAAACACAAGACACAAAAGTTGTAGTATATGTTCTGAGAATTCCATAACTTCAGATATTTCCGAATTCTGAATAACATGAAATTTACATCCAAAATGAATAACATGAAATTTACATCCAAAACGAGTTTGCATCAAGTATTTCACCCTTTAGTCACATAATTTTAGAAAGTGGTCAACATGAAAGTTGTCACAATATTTCTATAGTTTCCAAATCTTCAAATAATATTGAATTTCGATGAATAATGAAAAAGATATGGTCAAAATACTAACTTGGATCTACGACAAAGCACTCAGAAAACTTCTGTGACAGGACAACGATATTGCGTCAAGTATTTCGACCCTTAATTCATATAATTTTAGGAACTAATCAACACGAAAGTTGTCACAATCTTCTATCGTTTCCATAAGTTCAAAATTATTGAATTTCGATGAAAAATGCAAAATCTATGGTTAAAATACTAACTCAGACCAACAAATAAATCACAAAAACAAGGCAAGCAAGAAGGAATGAGTCTACCAACCCACCTTGCGTGGATATTAGGTGAGATTCCTCTTGATCTGATGTTGTAGGAAGAAAAATTGAAGCATATAGCAATAAGGAAAAAGACATGTAGCAACCCTAATTTTACAGTAGACTCTTTCTTTGATCCTAGCACTCGAGATTAAATCTTTGCTTGGATTAGGTCAGAGAATAGATAGAGAGCAAGTTATTTACCAATAGAACTTTGAATTGAAGCATGCATGGCTTACCGATGGAGGAAGAAGAGGAGGCCATTATGTGTTGTGCCTTTACCAAAGAAGGAGATAAAGGAAAAGACATGTATAGAAAAGAACACATACGTTTTCTCTAGCACTATCCGGAAGTGATTAAGAAAGAGGAAATGGGATAAATACCCACACAAAGCCCTTGTTAGTTTAATTAGGTTTAATACACAAATTTATACCTCTTTTAAGTGTTAAACACATGTTAACAATCCACCTAACCACTACTAACACACACACACACCAAAGACTAGTCAAATTTGTGTTTAGTATAAAAATACAAATACATACTATAATAAGTTTCCTAACACAAACACATCTACATGGTATTTAAAAACATCAATTTAACACAAATACACTAACATAAATGTGTTGTAACAAAATATTCATTTTCTACTTTTGAAACACATTCATATTTATACAATAGGTTGTTGTTCACTTTATTGATTAACAAATTAAATTTATCAATGAGAATAAAATACATCAAATCTCCAAATATTTATTTACAATCAATACTTATATTTTCACATTAACAACAATCCAGTTAATTATAAAAGTCACATATTCACTTTTACAATACTCTACAAAATCAAAACGTTGTGTTATTACTTTAAATCTTCCAACAAAGTTTAAAAAACAATTCACTATTTTATTACAACAAAAGATATTCCCTATAGTTAAACCACAAATAAGTGTTTTAATAATTATTCAAACCACTTGCTAATGGCGTCCTCCTTTTGCTAATGGCGTCCTCCAGTTCCTCATCCTTTCTTGATTCGTCCTCCTCCTCTGCTCTTGATTCGTCAGCTTTCCCTCCCCTTCCAATTCATCCTCCTATCCCTTAACCTAATCCTCCTCCTTTGTCATCTTCTTCTACTAGCAATGCTACTTCTTCATTTTCTGGTGAAGTTGTTGTTGAGAAAGTTTTTTCTGATCTGATAAATTCTTTGCAGGATTCGTCTATGCATTTAGAGATGTCTGATTCTCAAGCTCATAATACTTCAGATGCCAATTCTGATTTGTCAAATCTTGGTAATTCCTTATCTAGTTGTAATGTTGATAATATTGTTCGTAATGGCTTTACTGATTCTTTGTTCGTTAATGTTAATCAATCTCATGTTAATTCAGATTTAGATGTTTCTAAGTCTGGTATTCCCTCAAACACTTCTCGTGCCACTATTCCAGTTGTTGATAATCCAGTTCTTGATAATCAAATTTCTGCTACTAATCATTCTTTATTAAATTCCGTTAGTAACTGTAATCTTTCATCTGTAAATCCCAATGTTAATTTTGTTGAATCTTTGAATATTCCCAATGTAAATCGTAATTCTTTTTGTGATAATTCTGTTCATATTACTAATTCTACCCCCAATCCTCTTCCCATTGGATCTAATTTGTCTGAATTACAATGCAAATCCAAAATAAAATAAAATAGATTACCTTTCCCTATTTAATTCTCTTCCTCGTAATGCTGGCGTTTATAAGCCTATTGATTTTGTGATTGTTAAGGATGGTGTATGTAAACCTCCACCTGATATTGTCAAGCAAGAGGGATTGAAATATTGGCAGAGTTATTTGGTTGGATTTTTTCTTAATGGTTCTCTATCATATTTGTCTGTTGTTAATCATCTGCGTAGCTTGTGGAAGCTACAGGGTGAAGTGGACATTAAATAGGATGGAATTTATTTCTACTCCAAATTTTCCAATGACTTTGACAAGGAAAAAGTTCTACCAGTTGACCCAGTGTTCATTAGAGGGAGGATGTTCATCATAATTAGGTGGCATCCTAGTAATGGTAGTGCTCAATCACAAATTGAGAAAGTCCCTATCTGGATTCATCTCCATCGTATCCCTCTGCTTTTAGGGACTTTGGTGGGGATTAACTGTTGGCATGTCATGTTGGTAAACTGATTTGTTTTGATTCTAGTACAGAGAGAATGCAGAGGCTTAGATATGCAAAAGTGTTAGTAGAAATCTCCCCTGATACTGAATTACCAAATTCATTACCCATGGATGCTCTGGGAGATAAATGTCCACCTGTCATGATATCTTATGATTGGCGTCCACGGTTATGTACTCATTGTCAAGTTTTTGGGCATGAAACAAAGTGGTGTGAATTTTTGAATAAGGCTGATGATCAACATGAATTTCCTTCAACTGAGGTAGTGGTAGGAAAGCAATCTGTTTTTAATGATAAGCAAAATCCGGTCAGGAATTATTCATCTGAAGAGAATAAACAGTAAGATTGGAAAAGAGTTGTTAATAAGAAAAAGCAGTATTGGAGAAGGAAAGAAGGAAGGGAAATATGGCACTGATGTTGCAAAAGATGTGAATGAAGCAATGAATAATGTAGTGCAAATTATGGGTAATGGTAATGCTGAAGCAGTAGAGACCAATAATGATGATGTGCAAATGACATTTAATAATTCAGTACCGGGGAGAGATAATCAAAATATTGTGTCTGCTGATAAGCATGGAAATAATGTGGTGTAAAGTAAAGATACACTTGAGGCTAATAATAGTGTTTTAAAGAAGGCTGCTGACAAAGGCAAGAAAATCTTTGATACAGTGCTTAATGAAGCAATTGAAAAGGAATTTCATGTCCAAAATCCATTCTCTATTCTTGATGATCAATTTAACATGCCATCCTCCTCCTCCAATTCATCTTTGTTATCCTCTCAATCTTGTAATTCGTCTTTCAGTTTTCAGATTCCACATAAATCCTCTTTTTCCCAAATGGTTTCTATTTCTGTTACTTCATCCTCTCCTTACTCTCATCTATCACCACCTTCTAAATTCACTTTGCCACCTCCACCTTCTTCTACCCTTTCTATTCCTGCTAGTAATACTGATGTTGTTTCTGGTGCAAAGGAAAAAGTTGATAATGAATTAGATGTGTCTAAATCTGGTGCAAAGGAAAAACTTCTTAATGAATTGGATGTTTCTAAATCTGCTTGAAAATCTAAAAAAGGAAGGAAGAAAAAGCATAAAAAGGTCTCAAATGACATAAATGACATTGATGAAGGTGTTGAGTACAATCCAGATGATGTTATGCCTTCTGGAAGTCAAAATTATAGATCAAAAAGGCATACTAGGCAACATCCTTCGTCACTTTACCAATTAAAGCTCTAATGATCATGCATCATATATCATTCTGGAATGTTAGAGGAATGAACTTGTCCTCTAAGCAATGTGAAATCAAGAATTTTATCAAAGCAAATAATATTCAGCTTATTTGTCTTTCTAAAACAAAACTTGATAACTCTACCATTGCTAAAGCTGCATCTTTTATTTCTCCTAGTTGGCAGTTTGACCATAATCTAGCTGAGGCAGGATTTGGCAGATTGTTAACTATGTGGAATCCTCTCATTTTCAGTTTATCTAAATTATCTGCCTCTGACCAATTTATCCACTATAAATGTCTTCATCTTCCTTCCAATTCTTTGTTCTTTTTGACCTCTGTATATGCACATAATGCAGTATCATTGAGGCAATCTTTTCTCAACTCTTTATCTCTTCTTCATCATCTTTCTGATCCCTAGTTACTTGGTGGTGATTTTAATTGCATGTACTCATCTAATCAAAAATTGGGTGGTTGTCCTTTAAGTATTAATGACATTGCACCACTCAATCTAGCCATTATCAATTCTAAACTTATCCCTGTGAAATGCTTTGGCTTTGAGTATACTTGGTCAAAGAAAAGTCATTCTGGTCAGCCTGCCTTGTGTAAACTTGATCATATTTTCATTAATTCCTCTTTCATTGATCTCTGGCCTCATTCTTTCTTTTATATTTTGCCTCCTTCCATCTCTGACCATTGTCCTCTTATGTTAAACTGGGGAGTTGGTGATTCCATTAGTAAAGGGAAGTCCTCTTTTAAATTTTGGTTTTCACACAAGGACTTTTCTAATATTCTTTGCAGGTTTGGTCTTACAGCTCTGGAACTAATCCTTTGTCAAGGCTGATTTTTAAGTCGAATCTTCTCAAATTAAATTTAAGAGACTAGTCTTCATTTCATTTTGGTCATGGTTCAAAACACTCTGCTTTCATCAGGAATGAGTTAACAAAGGTGCAGCATGATTTGAATATTAATCCTTATGATATTCAGCTTCAAAAGTCAGAATTAGATTTGCAATCTCAATTAAAAGATGCCTTGGATATGGAATTGCAAGCAACTAGACAAAGCTCATGTTTAAGGAAGGATTTGGAAGGAGATAGAAATACAAAGTATTTTCATAATTTGATTAAAGTTAGGAAAATAAAAGATGAACTGTTCAAGATTAAAGATACCCATGGTAATATCTTTTCATCTCAACCTGATATTGATGTCGCATTTGTCAAGTATTTTAAATCAATTCTAGCGCCACATTCTTTGAATTCTCCAAATATTCTGCCTTTATTTCATTTACTGCTTCCTACTATTTCAAATCAGCAGTCTTTGGATTTGATCATGCAAATTTTTAGGGATGAGATTAAATGTGCAGTGTTCAATATGGATATTAATAGTTGTGGAGGGACAGATGGTTATAATTCATTTTTCTTGCAAAAGTGCTGGCCTATTATTGGGAATGATATTATGGATGCTGTTCAATATTTCTTTCTGAAGAATTCTATGCCTGTTATTTTTTCAGCAACAGCTATAGCTCTTATTCCAAAGATTGAGAACCCTTCACGTGTTTCTGAGTTTAGGCCAATATCATGTTGTAGTGTATTTTATAAAATTATTTCAAAAGTTTTGGCAAATAGGATGCAAGTGGTTTTACCATCTATTATCTCGATGAATCAATCTGCTTTTGTTTGTGGAAGGTCCTAAGTGATAATATACTGATTACTCAAGAACTTTTGCATGGTTATGATAGGAAATTCATATCTCCCAGATGTATGATTAAACTAGATATTCATAAAGCATTTGACACAGTTTCTTGGGAAGCAATTTTAGCTATATTGTCTAGAATGAATTTTCCTGCACCTTTTTTAGCGTGGCTTTACACATGTATCTCTACTCCCAAGTTCTCAATGTCAAGCCATGGTGGTTTGCATGGTTTTTTCAGTGGAAAAAGAGGAGTGAGACAAGGAGATCCTATCTCATCTCAGTTATTCATCATAGTTATGGAGCTGCTAAACACTCTTCTTCTTAAGCAGGTTGAGCTTAAAAAATTAGAACTTCATCCAAGGTGTAAGAATCCTCTCATAACTCATTTACTTTTTGCAAATGATTTAATCATCTTTACCAAGCCTACTGCTAGTAATATTCATTGTATTCTATCTACTTTGCAAACATTCTATCATATCACTGGTCTACAGATTAACTTGAGCAAATCTCACATCAAAATTGCGGGTCTGCCTTTAAATCAGATAAATTAATTAATTTTGAGTTCTGGATTAAAGGAATTACCTTCTGATGCTATATATTTGGGATTACCTCTCTTTTCTTCTAGAGTTTCTAAAGCTAAATGTATGCTAATGTATGAGAGAATTATTGACAAGATGAAACTCTGGCCTTCATGTAATCTTTCATAGGCTGGTAGATTAACAATAATACAATCTATTATCACTACTATGACCACTTATTACTCAAGGCATTTCATCTTGCCAGTGAAGCTATTAAATACGGTAATTAGTGACATGAATAAGTTCTTGTGGCATGGAGATCCCTTTGCCAAAAAAATGATTCCGTTTTCTTTCTCCAAGTTGTATGATGATAAAAGGTATGGTGGATTAGGTATCACAGATCTTTTGTAGTGGAATAAGGCAGCTATCTCGAGCTACATCAATAAATTAAATTCTGATGATAGTAGTCTTTGGACAAGATTTGTGAAGGCAAATTTGATTGGAAAAAAGCATTTCTGGACTATGGCAATCCCTCAGAATTGTAGTTGGAGCTGGCAAAACATTCTGAAGTTGAGAGGTGCCTTTTTACCTTTTATTCAATGTAATGCTATCATAATTAAGGGTTTATCATTTTGGAACATGCCTTGATCTGATTGTGACGAGAAGGAATTTCGCTCGGTCCGAACCAGTCGCTAAACCGACCCAGACCGTTCGAAATGCCCTATCGTTTGAGAACAGGACAAAATAGAACGCAGACGGAAGAACAATTCATTGTATATCACGACAATGCATCAGATTACAAGAATATACAGAGTATAAATGAATATTACACAGAAATATCAGAGATTTAAATTACATTTAAATACATCGCAGCGGAAAATAATACAATACACAACTAGAAGGGGATATACAGATACAAAGCTTTCCGGATATCATTCCAGCTGTAAACCAGGATCCTGTGAATATAAATCTGCAAAACCAAAACTACTAGCTGCCCGTGTCAAAATAAGGGCACCCAGAGTTTAGGTCAAAACAATAAACTCCAGGTCAGTCATGTGACTGGTGTGAGAACTAAAATAGTTATTAGTCTTTATTTTTAAAGTTAGGTAAATCAAGGGACCACGCCGTATAACACGGAACGGGTTTCCTCCCAAGAATACCAGTGCATAAAACAAACAGCGCAATGCTAAATAAAGAAAAATGAAGCTGTTATAAGACCCAGGTCCTATCACACAATGCAACGCAAGCCGGGGGATAGGGTTTTCCCTTATAACAGCCAAAGCATGCTTGATACGTTTTAAAACAAATCATTTGATACTACCATAAGTGCATAGTGCATAAAACAACTTCAAATCATAAGTATCAATCATAGACGACATGAATGACCCATACCACTATGTCGCCATATATAAGTTTACAATCAAAACCGCAATGTCGTATTGGAAGTTGGGTTATCATTTATGGTATGAACCGAGGCTAGGGGCAAGATCCTCACCGATTCGAGACTGTCTAGTCCGAGCCTCAGGAACAGCCGCAACTGCCCCATGGATCGTCAGGGCCGGTCCACCGATGTGGATTATTATGCCTGAACACTGCGTTTCCCCGCCCTTTGGGGCGTAAGCCTGGCCCGTCAGCCGACCAGAAGCATCGGCCGAAATCGATATCACGAGGCGCCTCGCTTTTCAGCAAGTAATAATAAGGAACATCCACATGAGTCAAACTCGTCAGCCAGTTCAAGCACTGACGCCACTCCTAACTAGAAAGAAACGCATGTCCTCCCTGATGTCCGTCTCCCGTTTTTGGTTCATACCGGGTGTGATACTCGCGAATCAGCGTTACACAAAGCTACGCCACACAAGACCGTGCTTTGATCATCAACCACAAGACTTTGCTTTTCAACAAAAGCCTTGATCCATGCAACTCAGCATGCCACATTGTCAGTCCATACTGTACCACTGATTTCTACCAATATATAACCTCTAGGCTCGTACGTCTCAGAGAAGGGTGTATAGCAAGAGAATAAATTCTCTGCCACCAAACAGATATATATTTAGCAGAGATCACCAAATACAGTATAAAGGAATACAACGTCTGACACACTATCCATTTACAAGTCCGTTCTGGGTCTGAACGAAACCGGAGGCACCTAGTACCCCGCATATCCATCGATCTCCAAGTACGTCTGGACGATCACCAACTGTTTCCATCTTCTTGGGTGTACAGCCCAATCAAGATCATCAGTAATCACCCAAACGATGTGAAGACTTCCGGTCTTCAACCGCCGTCTTCATCTTCGACTTATCGTCGTTTCAGTTATTCAGAATTGGATAAACCCGGTCTTTCCGAATAACTCGCGTATATTTTAAATAAGTGTTGCACAAACACAACATACGCCTCATTCCAATTCATCAGTCACTAACCGTAAATTAATCAAGAGAATAATTTCCCAAATATTAACCCTGAGGCCGAAACCAACATCAGATCAATATCCAGAAAACCATTCTGCTTGGCTAACCGACAGTTAGTTTCTAAATTTCACATTCATAGGGAAAGGTTCCCATTAATTTTATCCAAGATAAATTCCTTGAATTTATTCTTTAATCTACTTTTGAATATCAATTCAACCTAGTCGGGATTAACGAACTTTACCGAAGTAATTATTTGTTTTAATTCCCCAATCCCAACCTATTCATCCCATGAAGTAAAACTGGTAATACTTTATATCTAGCACCACGGTGTTATCGGTAAATTCAATTACCATTTCACGTTCAAATCTAATTAAAGATTTAACTATCGCCTGGAGTAAAACTGGTGATACTCCATTCTCGATTATTTCAATCTAATTAAAGATTCATTAAAACTCCACTTAGTTTTAATCTTTAACTGGGTTAAAGAATCAGTGTCATTTAAAACACAGTTCACGATAAACCCAAAATCACATTCCATTAATTATCGGGTTAAAGAACGAGTGTTATTTAAAACACTGTCCACGATAAACCCAAAAATCAATATCAATTCAATTCCAATTAAATATTATTTAATTGGTACACTTCATTAAATCTAAATAAAAAGATTTAATCTTTTCTCAACTGGGTTCAAGAACAGTGTTAGTGAAGACACCATTCACGACAAACCCAAATCACATTTGATATTCAATACGAGGCTCTGAATAGAAAATATATCGGCTTATATTCAATATCAAATTCTACGATTAACAAATGTCGTATTGGAAATAATGATATAAATATATATCTTTCAAATTTCCATAACAACATCTGCATAATCACGAATTCCAACATCGAAATATTCCGAAGACAATTTCGATTCAAATCCACTCCAATGCAATCATTGGAAATTCTGGTTATTTTAAAAACCCTTTTCAAATTCAATTTATTTATTTAAAAATAAATAGAATTATAATTCTAGTTCAAAACTAGTTCATTTCGATAAAAAACTATTTTTATCTTTTCAAATATGGAGTTTTTCATCCCAATTTTTCCCAAATCATTTCTTATGATTTTACACAAATTATTACTATTTTTAATAATTTTATCAAGGCCCATACAGTCGATTTCCACCAATGGCCATCGAACTACACGTATAACGACCTTTTTCAAATTTGATTTGGACATATTTCCAAATCCAACCATTAGATTTCTAATTTCTCACATTTGTTAGAAAGCTCTTTTCGATACGAACCCAACGGTTCTGGTTTTAGGAGAATCCGACGGTCAGATCTCCCGTAATATCCGTTCGAAGTCAATGGTCGAAATTCGCGAACTGCCGCGGCGCGGCGCGTTCTATTCAGGCCATTATATTATATATATAATATATATAATATATACTTCGTCGATTTCAATTCAAAACGTGTTTTATAAATCGTTTTAAAATTCGTTTTCAAAACGGTTTCAACTTTATATTCAATTTCAAATCAAAATTGAATATTCCAATTTAAATTCATTTTAAATTCATTTCAAATTGATTTCAATTCAAATTGATTTCTAATTCAAATTTTGTTCGTTTTCAATTCGAATTCATTTCTGTTCAATTTCAATTCGAATTCATTTCTGTTCAATTTCAATTCGAATTCATTTCTGTTCAATTTCAATTCGAATTCATTTCTATTCAAATTCATTTCAAAACGATTTCAATTCTATTTCAATTCTATTCGAATTTCGAACCATTCCAGTTTATTTCGAATTTCAAATCAATTCAATTAGATTCGAATTTCAATTCATTTTAATATTCACTTCAATTTGAATAAAATCGATATAAATATCGTTCACGTTAAAATGGCGTCAATCTATCAACGCGGCTTCATATATTTCGATTTTCAAATATTCTATTTCAAATATTTCTATTTCAAATATTTTTAATTTTCAAATATTTCTATTTCAAATATTTCTATTTCGAATATTTCTATTTCAAATATTTTTAATTTTCAAATATTTCTATTTCGAATATTTCTATTTCAAATATTTCTAATTTTCAAATATTTCTATTTCGAATATTTCTATTTCAAATATTTCTAATTTTCAAATATTTCTATTTCAAATATTTCTATTTTGAAACTGGAATGAGGCCCAATCAATTACCATATAATGTTAATTATATGGATTTTCTACAACACATGTATATATCAACAACGATGAATAATCAACCATCATCCAAAGTGCATTCTACACTGTATAAGCATCAAATATAAATATTCAACGCTTATAACAGTCTGTCAATCAATCGATCGACATACAACTAAACAATCGGGATTAGTGTACGTCAAATATCATCCCAATACCCGTGTGGGGTTTCAAACAATCAAACACAGATTTTATTTGTGCAGTTGGGCGATGTGTAAAATTTATCGTCCCAATCAATGTCCTTCAAATAGGTGTACATAAACAAACCGTCCGGTTTATAAATGAATATTTATTTATTCACATTCACGTTAAAATTATATTTTTAATGATCAAATATTTTATTTTAACACATGAATTTTTATTCAGTTCATTTACAAAATAAAAATGATATTTTTATTTTACTAACTTATTTTAGAAAATTTCGGCGGCATAACGGCACGATACTAGAAATGGGACAAGGCCTAGGCTTATCCCCGGTCTAGTGAAGGCCCACGCCATTCACACATCAATCAAATCAATTACATCTCACCAAACAATTCCATTCAATCAAATATTCTAACTAACTACTCAACCAAACAATTTAACAAACAAGCCATCCATGGTCTGTGGATGACGGGTGTCGGGTGCTACTAAACACCGTCTGCAACCTAGTATATATATATAACTAGAAAAATTAAATTGAAAGGTGAGAAGTTCTCACCAATAGCTATCATAACTCCACGGCTCTTCTTTTGCAGAAACCTTCGTCGTTCTCGCCTTTTCGTCATCTTCGTTGCCCGTATTCTCTACATATGTAAAAATCAAATTTTTACCTCGCTATTCAATATATAAAAATCAAATTTTTACTTCGATGTTCAATATATAAAAATCACATTTTTACTTCGATGTTCAATATATAAAAATCACATTTTTACTTCGATGTTCAATATATAAAAATCACATTTTTACTTCGATGTTCAATATATAAAAATCACATTTTTACTTCGATGTTCAATATATAAAAATCACATTTTTTACTTTGCTATTCAATATATAAAAATCGAATTTTTACTTCGATGTTCAATATATAAAAATCACATTTTTACTTTGTTATTCAATATATAAAAATCGAATTTTTACTTTGCTATTCAATATATAAAAATCGAATTTTTACATTGCTATTCAATATATAAAAATCGAATTTTTACATTGCTATTCAATATATAAAAATCGAATTTTTACTTTGCTAATCAATATATAAAAATCGAATTTTTACTTTCCTATTCAATATATAAAAATCGAATTTTTACTTTGCTATTCAATATATAAAAATCGAATTTTTACTTTGCTATTCAATATATAAAAATCGAATTTTTACTTTGCTATTCAATATATAAAAATCGAATTTTTACTTTGCTATTCAATATATAAAAATCGAATTTTTACATCGCTCTACTCCTAATAAAGATTATATTTTTATATAAAAGATATTTATATTCAAATCAATGAGGTTTATATTTTTCAATTCAAAGATATTTTTAAATCAAACAGATTTATATATTTTTATTTCAAAACAATGATATTTATTTTCATTTCAAAACAATGATATTTATTTTCATTTCAAAACAATGATATTTATTTTCATTTCAAAACAATGATATTTATTTTCAAAACCAATGCTTTTTAGATTTTCAAAAACAATGATCTATATATAAAAATCCCAATTTTTTTGTTCTATGCTTTTTTTTCTCTATATATATATATATTCCCTTTTGATTCCTATGTTATTTATACATACAAAATGATATTTTTAATAAATTTATTTTATATATATATATATAAGAAAAAAAATAAGACATTTTTACTTATGCTGTAAATAAAAATAATAAAAAAAATCACGTTTAAAATGCAGTTACCATTTCAATGCTCTCACCTCGCAATCACCTGGGACGCGCACGAATGGGAGTTCGCTGGTTAGGGTTCGACATTGCGCAGAAATCGAGGCGTTGGAGTGTGATCGGGGTTCGTCCCTGGAAGCGCCGGAGCTCCATCAGGTTGCGCCACGAGATGCGCCTTCCAACTCTCCACCGTCGGCCCTGACCTGGCCTCATTCGAACTCCCCCCCGCGTCAGAAACTGACTTCGAACGCACTGCCTTTCCAGGCGAAATCCGATCGCCAGAGACCCTTATCCCCCATCATGACCGCACACAATTCAGATATCGTCTTGAGCTTTAATTTTGCCTTCAGAGGTTTGATTCAATTTGGCTTGGATTTGGAATTATTGGGGGGGTTAAATTCGAACGGTTTCAGCCCTAAATCGCAGGGTGTTGGCTGATTGAAATGGGATTAGGGTTAGGGTTCAAGTTTGGGTATTTATATAAAATATTTATTATTATTTAATTTATTAAATTCCAATTTAACTAGTTTTTCTATACAAACTCCTAACGAACTCCAACAACTGTTGCTCCTAGCTAATTACCCCCATTTCGAACACAATGGGATATGTTTTCGCAAGCTGATTCGATCGCTTCGATCAGTTTTCGTCAAAATCAACATATAACTCTATATATTGAATTTGAACGCGCATTTCAATTTACCGGGGTCACATACTAACTCGATAAATTACAGAAAAATATTTTCTAGCTTCGTATTGACGATACGGTCCTAACAAAACTAGTTTCGTCAAATTCTGAGACCGTTGGAAAAATGGCCATTTTCCAGTCGATTAAAATCAACTGAAACTGGTCAAACGCGTTTTCCTTCGCCACGCTCACATATTGATTCGAAAAATTATGAAATTTAAAACCTAGCAATAATTTGACATCACGGACCCAACAAAAGTGGTTTCGTCGAAATCCGAGGTCGCTTGCAAAATTTCCATTTTTAAGGGCCTGAATTCCATAGCGACTATTCAGAATTTTCAACTGGACATATCTTTTGATTTCCGCTATGAAATTTTGATTTACCGGATTTGTTGGAAAGATATTCTCTATTAGATCCTATTATTTTTGGTTTCACTAAAACCGGATTGTTTTGCACCCGGTACATTCAATTGAATTTTGAAATCGAATTATCGAACTACCGCGCCATTTTCAATTTCTATTTTAATTATATATAATTATTTATATTCTAACGACGACGCGTATAATATATACGTTCTAAATATGTTCAAAATAAATTTCTCGTTGATTTTATTTAAAATAATCTATTTTAAATAATCAAAATTCGCTAAAATTTCCAAAATAAAATTTTTAAACTGGCCCAGATTTTCGGGTTGTTACACTGATATAGGTCTTATTCTTGGTAATGTTGTTGAGTTTAATATTAAGAAGAATTATGGAATTTCAGAGAACACTATAGTGGATGATTATCTTGATGATGGTGAGCTGTTATTGCCGTATGGTAGCTCATCTATTTTAAGGAACTTATGGACTCATATAAGGGACAGGTTTAAGATTGATGATGATTTGGATGTTATTTGGTCTGGTAAAAAGCATTCTGTTAAGCAAGTGTATAGTGTGATGCAAGGTGAAAAACCCATCTTTCCATGGCGTGGTAGAATCTGGAGTATGAATTCATCGGCTAAACATAATTTTTTGCTGTGGAAGATAATGTCGAATGCAGTTAACACAAAGGAAAGGTTGTACTCTCTGGGAATCTTTCAGGACAATAGTTGTGTTCTTTGTAGATCTGAAGTTGAAAATAATACCCATTTATTCTTTGCATGCCACTATGTTTTTCTGATTTGTAGTAGGCTTTTAGCTGTTGGAAATTATTATAGACCTTCAAGAGACAGTAGGATTGAGTGGTTCAATGTATTTAAAGCGACAAGATGGGAAACGAGAAAGAGTTTGATTCTCTTGAAGATTTTAAAGTTGTTCATATATGAAATTTGGGTTGAAAGAAACAAGAGAATTTTTGGTGGTTTATCAATGAATTCTAATGAATTGTTTACGGTGATTCATAGGAAGATTTTGAAGTTATTGTAGGGATTGTGTTGTGATCATGATCTGGTCTGTTCCTGTAGTCCAATTCTGGTATGCGGTATTTTCTTGCTGGTTGTTGAAGTCAGACTTGGAGATTGTAATTTGTTAGTTGTTAGCTTTGATGGCAATATCATCGAGTTTTTTTGAGCTACTTGTATATGTTAGTGTTTTTTTCTCTATGTTGTTGTTGCCATTGTTGTAATAAAGCATTCTTGTAATGTTTCTAGTGTTAATAATATTTGCTGCATCTCAAACAATTATTTAAACCAAAAATTTATCACAAATACTGAAAATATATTTTCTTCTTAATTATTGATTATCAATCAATATTACATATGTTCAATATTCACTTAAATCACAATTTATAATTAAAATCACGCACACATTGGAATAAATTACTTATAAGATTAAGAAATTTTAATTTATTCCAAACACATGAATTATGAAAACCCAAATTCCTTATTTTCAGTTTTAAAACTGTAACGATCCGAAAATTAGCGACCTTGATTATCCGTTATACAACACATATCGAACATCAAGAGTCGAAAATACCGGATGGTTAATGAAAGAAATTAGAGGGTGAGAATAGATAAGATAGAAACTTAGAATAGAAGAAGAAGAAGAAGAAGAAGAAGAACACAACATTAGAGTAACACGAACCTCACAGCGGAACGAACAACATATAATAGATAACATATCCTTGAAATAAAATCAGTATATGTATACAATAACATTATCAGAGTACAACACTTACAACACAGCAGAAATAAATAATAGCTATATAAAATCCTGAAGCCTCCTGCTCCAGCTCTTCAAGTATCTGTAAACCCCGACTACTTGACTGCCCGTACAAAATTGGGCACCCAAGAGTTTAGGGAAAACAAAATAAACTCCGGGTCAGTCATGGGATTGGTGTGAGTAAAACAATTTAAAACAGTTTGAGCCATTAAACGATATCTCATAAGACCACGCCGTATAACGGAACGGGTTTTTCCCTTATGAGAATCTTAAATAATCTTTATATCAAAACTCATTGATATTATAATAGTGTCTATCAACCACAATATAATAATCATCTAGCAGAAACACTTTCATCTCACGTTCTACATATATAGTATACAATCAAAACCGCAAGCACATATTGGGTAATGGATTTCCAACTATGACAAGGTATGGAACCACCTTTCGCTAGTGTACCTCTAGAGAGGAATACACTGGGTTCAACAAGAACATCTTGCAACCCAGCCAGACATGACTGACCACTCATTTCGCTTGAGTGTATCGAATGTATATCACCAACGGTTGGGATCAGCAACCGTTTCCCGAATGGGACAGCATCAACAATAGATTTTTAGAAGTAAATGAAACTCTAGATTAGGTGATTATACACCCTAATAGGTGCGACCTACGTAGCCATGCTGCCTGCCCGGTTTTTGTCATTTACCGGATGTGAGGCTAAAAGCTACGCTTATCTTTTACATGCCACATCTTCATTCACTTAGAATGTCACATCGTCATACCCGCCAAATCACAAATTGATTTATCCAAAAATAACATGGGTATACAGCTAAGAGAAACGAATTCCTCCGCCACCAAACGTGAATACGTTTGAAGAGATCAACTTACGCGATCTATTAGATATACTCAGTCAGACCTTCTTCCATACAAGTTGTCCTGGGACTGGACAAACTGAAGGCACTATTCAGTACATCCATTTTAGGCAATTGTTATCTAAGATTTATACAACAGCCCTTGCACTTTACTCCGTCTTCAATATATTCAGCGTACTTGATTCGCAACGCTTATACCAATACGGAGTGGTTCTTCGGATAATAATCCAACAGGTCTCCCCATATTAACAACGTTAAAATGGTCAAAACTTTGATAGTCGGTGATTGAACTATCAAATGAAAACATGTCTGTGTACACACAACAATCTTATTTCCAAATGGAATTATCGATCCAATCATCAAACATATATATATATTTTTTTCCTCATTTCCTATGTTTAGAAAATATGCGTTATTAACACTGGAAAACATTTCCATGGCTTAATTACATATCCCTATTCTTCCACATCTATCAGACTCTAACTATAAACTAACAAGAGAACAACTTCCTAAGTATAAACCCCGAAGGCCGAAACCAACACCAGATCGATACTTAGGAAACCATTCAACTTATTAATCTCTAGTCAGTTTCTAATTTTTGTTTAACTCCATTTTGATTAACAATGTTCGATTAACTCCTTTCGATTAACTCGATTCGATTAACTCCTCTATTTATCTTCCCAATAGATATTCCTTTATTCTATTTATTTTCTAAATAAATAAATCCTTTATTCTATTTATTTTCTAAATAATATTCCTTTATTCAAACTCTATTCGTTTTATAAACATTTTCCTTTTATAAAACTTTACTCGTTTTCTAAATATCTTCCTTTTATAAAACCCTGTGATTTTATAAATATATTATTTTCAATATACACTTTGAAAATTCCCTTTTTACATTCCAGTATTTATTATGGTATTTAAAATACCAATTAACAGGACCAGTGTCATTTTAATCAAATCACAGATTATACACCACATCATATAACACAATATATGAAAACAAACAGTTTTATAAATATTGAGGAATCCTGTTGGATCCCTCCAACCTGTTTTCCTGCATCACAGATGTTAATCAACATAATAACATCGATTTCATTTCAATATGAAATATTCTGATAAACAGAATCAATATTCAATTAACGATTTATATAAATATCGTTATCTATAATTTCAATCAATACACAGACAACTCAACCAAACAGTTAACACACAACAATCAACAGATAATTATTAGTTCTAAGGATAAGTTATAAAAATAGAACTGTTCAGAGTTGGTGAGTTTTACTCACATTGGACGATCATCGTTAAAGAACGATAACCATCGCTTGATTCAGACGGACAATTTATTTTGCTATAAATTGTAACGAGCTTTGATTCGCTCCCTGTTAGTTTCATGGTGTAGCCACCGTCCATACGATCCCAACAGATCTGACCGTTCAAAATTCTTATATTGTATGACCCAGATATTTAATTTACAAGTTAAAGCATATATTAAATTAAATAAAAACTTAGATTTTAATTATTGGGCCTCACCCCTTTTGTTTCACGGCCCATCACCATAAAAACCCAAAGGCCAAATCACGTTAAAACCACCGCCCTCAATCCATCCTCCCCAAACCAATAATCGGATCCAAGAATCAACCGCCCTCTTATATACACAATCAGCGTCGCTCGCTCCATCACATCACCGGAGGCCACCCCGACCATGCTGGCACCACCGCCCTCCTCTGACGCCCCAATGCCTGAACCGACGAACCCCTAAACCTAATCACCTCGCCAAAATCATCGAATGATCGGAACCCTTTAAACCCAAAATCTGGTCAACCCCGACCACTGCCCACCACCAGACCGGCACTGCAAGGACCACCGTCACTCCCTCTTCGCCCTTCCTTCAGACGCCCTTGAACCAGAACCAACCACGGAGCCGGAACTGTAGAAATTTGAACTGTCAAGCCTCTATTCGAACCCTTCTTTCACCTACACCAGGTCATCGCATCTCCTCCACCTATCACCAACTCAAATCTCATACCACGTTCTACCATTTTCGTGAAGTAACCATTTCCTATTTCGAATTAATTTCAATGATTCGATCGATTGAAAAATATGGGGTGTTGCGTTTATTTATATATTTTCCCAGATCTGGTTTTTTGCAAATTTCTGGTTTTGCTTCAGGAAACATGAATGAGACACTGTATTAATAGTGTTATTATACTTGGTAGTTAAGGAGTTAACGTTAGTGTTATTTTACTTGGCAGTTAAAGGGTTAACGTCTGGCTAGAGAACACCTTTCATTTTGGGTCTTTATATGCAAATGTATTCCTCTGTGTTCAAATTTATATTTATACTTATATTTGGATCTTCACTGTATACTTATTTTTTTTGGTTTATTTTATGATTTTGACTTTTTGTTATCATGATTTGTCTTTATAACCTTTTCAGCAACTTCTAAATCCATGTAACCAATAGGAAATCCATCGCTGCATTATTTTGATGATTATCATTAACTACTTTTTGTTTACCCATATGTTTGAGATGCTTGTTTATCTTCATTCATATAAATGATATCGCCGAAATCAGCAGATGAAAGATGATTTCCAATTTAAGTTGAATATGCAGTGTGTATGAGAGATGCCACACTTGAATTTAACATTGATGATCGTATTGAACTTGAGTTGCTCGTATTGATCATGATCAATATATATGTATTTTATTGTTATAAGAAAACATCCATATCCATTTCGTAAACTCCACCATTTTCGGACCCCAATCGACGAAAATAAAAATACCGTTGAAATCAGCGATGTGCTAGGATTTCAAAAATATAATAACATCGGTAGGTTAACTCATATTGTGAAACCCAAAAATCGCTGATACAAGGTGCAAAACACTCCAAATAAAAAGTTGCTTATTTAATTAATTAAAAATTACAATAAAATTCTAAAAATTAAATTATCACTATGTCTAAAAAGAATCTTGTCTAAATTCAAACCCGATATTCAAATATTTTTAAATAACCGTTATGGCCACGAACGAATATACCGCTGTTTTTCTGAATATTTAATTTGGACATAACTAAAAATCTACATGACGAAATCCCGATTTTCTCTTCCACAAGAAAAATTTACTTCACCAGCTCCTAACGTTTCTTGTTTCACAGAAATCCGATTTAAAACGGCTTCTGTATATTCGTTTGAAGTTCGAATCGCCAATTTACGAACTGCAGCGCCATTTCGAGCTCGATTATATTTATAACATAATTTATACGTTCAACGATCGTTAATTAAATATATTCGTTATCGTAATTCAAATTCTAAGCTGAATTATATATTTCGAATTGTCCAATTCACATTATATCGTGAATTCCACCAATTCTGATTATTTCAGAATTAAATATATTATTTAATTATTATTTTAATTAAATATTCAATCATTGTTTAATTAAACGACCATTTGAAATTATAAATCACTAATTATATAATTAAATAAGTTAATTATATATCGCAGAAAATACGGGTCGTTACATTCTTCCCCACTTAAAATAATTTCGTCCTCGAAATTGCTAAGGTAGAAAACAAACCCTATCGACTGGCCAGACTTATTTGTTCACTTCTCAACTTCAGTTTCCACTAGACTAATTTAATTTTAATTAAATTATTAATTCAATTCTATTAACGAATATTTTTAAAATTCCTGAAAATTTTCTAACACCCGAAATTTCTGAAATTTTTTGCCAGCACCTCCTTTGTACTGGTCAAAAGGTAAAACTCCAACTCGCCTCTCTGAGCCTTCTCCAACCCAAAAGAAAATCAAACAGCCAAGCGGCTTGCCAATTCGGCTCATCAAAATCTCATACCATATGAAATATAAACTTGTACCTTTTTGTCGGGCATATCAACTCTATCACTTCCATATGCTATCAACTCAACATATACCAATGTTATCCCAAATCAAATTCTGGTCAATTTATCCTCAACACGTCTATTCGCTTATATCCAAAGCAAATCCCATTTCAACTCAAGTTCAATTCTTGATTCCAAATCTTGATTTACCAAACCAATTCTATTTCAACTTAACTGATTTCAATTAAATTCCAGATTCCCTTTCACAAATTTCTATTTAATTTGATTTCTTTTTATTTTAAACAATCTCTGCCTGGGAATTTTCAAATAGCTTACCTTTTCAAAAGTCAAATATTCCTTTTCAGGATTCAAAACAATCTCGTTTCCTCAAAACAATTCAAAAACAAAATCTTTGGTAGTAATCCGTCACTTAGAACTCGAAAATGAACACTGATTATGCTACAGTCATTATCAGGATTATTTTCCAGTTATCGAAGTGAGTTCAATACTATATCACTTTCAAAATCATTCTTAAACACTTTTATTTTGAAATCAGTTCAAAATATCATTCACAAATGCTTGTAATACAATTTAAAATCTCCCAGGATCTTAAAATTTACATATATTTAATCCAGAATCATTTATAAACACCTTTCCAATTTCCAAGGTTTTAATTTCAATTCTGATTTAATTTCAGATTTAATTCATCTGATTTCACGTATTTCACTTATACGAATTCTGATTGGCTATTTACATAACCATTTCACTTTATAATCTTACTCGATTATAATAACAACCAACATATCCAATATATTATAATTTCAATATAAATCCTTTATATCAAAATCTAATTTGGATAAAATTATTTCATTAAGACATTTAGCATATCGAAAGAACAGAGCTTGTATTCGCAGTTAGAAAGGAGGTTTTTGGGACATTAGTCGCACGTTTTTGTGTGCACAATTCCTTAAGACATTTAGCATATTGAGGAATTTGTTCAATGGTGTCTAAAAAAGGAATGTTCACACGGACTTGTTTGAAAATTTCCAAAATTTTATCGAAATTTGCCGCTTTCTTCTTATTATTGAGTCTATGGGGAAATGGAGCTACTGGTTTTTCGACTCTGTGATCAGTTTCATCATTTGAAGAAGAAGGTTTATCCAAGGAAGAAGAAGGTGGTAAGGTTGCAGAAGATGGAATGTTGGTATTGCCAATATTAACTTTCGAAGGTGGATCGGGTTTGCCGACACCAGGAGAGGAACTGTTGGGATTGCCAACATTTGAGGAAAATGGAGGTTTAGAAGAATTGGCATTCGAAGCCAATGGGTGATCATCAAGATTTGGCATTGGGGTCGAGTTAGAAGGTTCGCCAGGGTCGCCCACGTTATTATCAATCCTCTTTCCAGATCGAAGGGTTGTAATAGCATTGACCGGATTATGGTTTTCGTCCTCACAAGAATTTACAGCACGAGAGTTATATTTTGGATTCACCTCAGGTTGACTAGGCAACTTTCCTTTCTCATTATTTTTCATTAGTTCTTTCATCATATTCACCATTTGTTCGAGTTTAACATCTTGATTATTTATTTGTTTCTCTAATCGAACAATATCTTGTGAAGATTGACCAGATTGAGAGGATTGGTTCGATGATTGAAAATTGGGATGCCTATAAGGTTGTTTGGATTGAGATGCAGTTTGAGAGGTTTGAGAATTGGGAGGTGGAGCTTGAAAATTCGGATTTGGAATAAAGGGCTGCACGTGAGATGGGTTAGCCGAATTATTGGGGTTTGACCAAGAAAAATTTGGGTGGTTCCTCCAACCAGGATTGTATGTGGATGAGTAAGGATTATTTTGAGCTATAGGATTAGCTTGGTCCTGAGAGTAATAGTGGGGCAGCCCTTCTCCGGCTTGAGGAGTTGGATTTTCTAAGGGAATTTGACTTGGGTCCACGACATGCACTCCTCTAGTAGAAGTACACATGGGAACACGAATTGATTCCCATTGCATGTCCTTTTCTGAATAATCTTCTAAGAATTGCCAAGCTTCATCGGCCATCTTAGACATAAAGTCTCCTCCACACATTGATTCTAATTGAGTTCTAGTCTGATAGTTTAGCCCTTCATATGCAATTTGACATAAGTGGTCTTTTAGAATTCCATGGTGAGGACAACTATATAATAGTTGGTTGAATCTTTCAAAGTATTTTGAAAAAGTTTCCCCCTCATTTTGACAAAATTGATTTATCTCGGTTCGAATTTTGAGAGTTTTGTGGAAAGGGGAAAACTTTTTCAAGAATGCAGTGACAAATTCATCCCAACTTCTTATGGAATGTTTTGGAAGAGAATTTAGCCATCTTTTAGCGCTTTCAAGTAGTGCAAATGGAATTAGCCTCAGCTTGATCGATTCGTTAGACAATTGTTGCATTTTTGTTGTGGACGCATACAATTCAAATTCACTTAGAAATTCATAAGCATTTTCAGACCCAGTAAACTTTGGTACCCCCTGAATAAAAGAATGTTTAAGCTCAAAATTATTTCCTACAGCTGGTGGGAACACGATGACAGAGGGTTGAACGGTCCTAGTTGGATAACATCGATCACGAAGAGATAAGGGTCTATCCATTTCGATATTGAGATTTTGAAAATTTTGATGTGCTCGATTTAGATCCCCAAAGTTTGGAAAGTTTTGATTTACTCGATTTTGATCCAACTCATTTGGAAAATTTTGATTTATTCGAGAACCCCTAGGAGAATTTTGTTAGCTAACACTTTTTTCACTCATTGTAGTTAAATGCAAACATGGAAAAATCCTAGACTTAAGGTCGACATAAGAAGCTCCTAATCAAAATGAATAACGAACACAAGTGTATCTTATTAGTTGATAATCTCGATTTAAAGGGGAAGAGGGTCTTATGGCCGTTCACGTATAGTATAAATACTAAGGGATACGACCAATGTTTTACGGGTAGTATGCAACCTCTTTTGCTAGAAGTTCAATAAATTGAACTAATATATATACGCGATCAAATCCTTGAGAAGATCAATTTCACAAAATACACTCTTGCAGTTAAATATTTTGCAAATCAAATTAAATAAATAGATTGAAAAAGTTATTTGCTAGAATGTCGAAAAATTCCTAATGTAATACGTATCACCGTCCTTTACAAAAGGAATAGAACGAATTCCACACAGCAAAATAAATTTTTAAATCTAAGAATTTTAACCCAATTTGTTTGTCCTATTGAGCTTGAGGTTTTGCTCCTAAGGCCAACGTCTAATCAATTTTTATTTAAGTCCAGGGAGTATACAAATGACAGAGTTTAATTGTTTTGGAGCCAAGGAAAGGTAATAACTTCCTCACCTTATGTTTGTTAGGGCTTTGCTCGTAACTAGATTTATTTCAGAATGCAGCCAAAACAACAATCAAACACAAATAATTGCAGAAATTAAAATTTGTACAAGCAAGCCGCTGCCCCTGCAGAAATTTTTTACAAGCAATGTCTATATTTTTTTTCTTTGCAGCAGAGCACCTGTAGAGTTAAAAGAATATTACAGCGGGGTATGGCAGTCCTTCCAGAGCAGTGAATGGTGCTAGTTATTCAAATCCCACCGTTTGTAAATCAGTTGACCTATGAATCATTTGTCGCTTGCTTGAATCTGTTTCTTCCTTTGACCTTTGATTTGTTTTGAGGTTTTTTTTCCTAAAGAAAAGGAAAAGGAGAGCAAATAAAACCAACAAAATAAGAACTAAACTCAAATAACAGAGGAAAAAGAAAAAGAACAAACTATGAATCTAAAATATCAAGAGTGGACAGAAACTAAAACAAAGCTTGAAACGGTAAACTAAAACAAAAATAAAATAAAAAATTTGACTGGGCTCAACAACTGACTAGATGCAATGAAGGCACAAGTCACGCACTCAATTAAGTCCATACGGTCCAAATTTAGGCCACACAAACTGGTTCCTTACCCAAATAAATTAACCGACCCTCTCTTCCCTTTACAAACAGATTATCCAAAATAAGTCAAGAAAACAAACGCCCCTTTATATTATTTGTTCCCCAGAGTAGACCAAACGAAATCAATCAACAAGTCTCGCACCTAAATATAAATGGGAACAAATCAGTAAAACAATTTACACACCAAATCAAGTCAATATTTTCCACTTTTTTTTTTAATCGAAATCGATTCGATCCGGGTATTCGAATGGAATCCGATGATTCGATTTCCGGGTCTTGATGCGATTTGGACTTGCAGCGGTCTATGGATAGTTGGATGCCGAGTTTCAGGTTTCGGTTGTAATTTCGATAGAGGGTTGATGAGGTATTCGAAGTAAACTGGTGGTATCGAGGACAATTGCTGCATCGATCTGAAGCTGGAGGAATTGATAAGGTCGGTCTGCTGTTGGGTTATGGTGGAGATGCTTGGATAGGTGATGGTTGTGGCAACGTTGCTAAGAGGGTTCAGATGGAGCAGGTGGCTAAAGGGAAAGTTCGGTTGTAGTTTGGCGAAGAGAAGGTGACGGAACTTCTGGTTTGATCGGGTCTGTTTCGAAGGTGGGTTGAACGGTGATGACAGTCTAGAGTTGGGTGGTGGGTTCTCGGATCCAAGGAGGAGGTTCAGTGATGATTTTTGCGGTGGAGTGGCTCTGTGGAGAAGGATTTGGTCGTTTGGATATGCAGTAAGGGTCTTGATTTTGTTTGGACAGGGGGTTCCAGACTTTGGGGTGAGGACAGAGCAGTTGTAGTGAAGATGTGACGTGGAGAGGAGATTGGATTTGTGGATAGTTTCGGATGATGGGCGTGAAAAGAAGATGGAAGGAGGGATGGTTAGTGATATTGGGCGACTGTTTTTGGCTTGTGTTTTAGAAGCGGATGAAGATTGGTGAATGTGTGAGCGAAGATTTTGGGGTGGTTTGGGATGTTACTGGGTTGTGATAATGACTGGTGTACGATGGGGTGAATTTGATGTGGAGAAGGTATGTTGTTGCTGTGGCTTGGTGAGGCAGTTTGGTGTAGATGGAGGAGTGATATGGGATGATGTAATAGGAAGGTGGTGATGAACGTATGGTGGTATGAAGCAGGGGTGGTGAAGTTATGGTGTAGGCCGTAGAAAAGAGTACAGAGAAAGGAATTGTTTTTTTTAAAGCTTGGAAAAGAAGAATTCAAGGTTGTGAAAAGAAGAAAGAAAGTGAATAAAAGAATAGAAAGATCTTTTTCTCTCTTGATTACGAAGATTATGATATCATTAATTAATACCAAATCTTACCAATCAAGATCTTTTTTTCTTCTTCTGTAAATATAAGAAAAATAAAAGGAAAACAAAATGAAAATAAAAACTAACACGAATCAGAAATCAAATAAATAACAAAATTTAATTATTGCCTCCCCGGCAACGGCGCCAAAAACTTGATCGACGCTAGAAAAGCGCGATTTTTAAATTAAATTCTGCAAGCGCACAGATGTGTAGCATACAGGTCGAACACAGGGAGGTAAATTAAATCAAATTATTTAAACAATTTCTTGGGTGAGTTAGACGAAGTTTGGGGATTGATTTTGAAAAACAATAAAACTATTATTGAATTGAGTACAAATCTGAATCTAATCAAATCTATATTCAATACAATATGACCTAAGAACGCAATAAAAAGAACAGAAATTAGAACTGCAGAAATTGAAATAACAAACAGGAATTAAAATTAGGATTACCGCTAAATCTAATCAGACGGTCAATCACTAATGAAAAGAAGTGCAAAATACAACTAGTACTCTACCAAACCTAATTGTTTAGATGGCACTAGTTGCTATGAAAATTAAAATACAGAAAAATAAAAGAGAATTAGAAACTTTATTAATGGAGAAGAAGAGAAAAATAGGATGGTGGCTACAATGATATTACAAGGGTATTTATAGGAGATAACCAAACCCTAACCCTAATTACAAGTGGGCCTAGCCATTACATCACTAATTAGTTTACAATGAGAATCTCAAATGGGCCTTAGTTAAATCTAATCAATTTTTGGCCTTTCTTCTTTTCCTCTTGGTTCTTTGACATGCCTCCCTTGCTTTGAGATGTGCATGGCCTTTTTATCAATCATTTTCTTGTCCAATAGCAACTAGATGTGGGATCTTCATCTATAATTCTTCAAAAGATAAATATATAGCAATCTGATCTCTATTTCTCTACTTTTCTGGTTGCATGCGGGCTGGGTTGGAATATCTGTAAAAGTAACAAAACAATACCCAAGTAATATTTATTTATATACAAAAGATAAGATATAAGAGCATGAAATAAACACATTTCTATGTCAATCAGTGACCATAGCAAATCTCTATTTTATGTTTATAAGTAAGGATAAGATTAATAATGGTCAGTTAATTTTTAAGCCGAGACATTGCTATAAATAAACACACAAGTAGAAGAAATAGAAAGGATGGGGTGTTGAATACTCGAATGGGTTCTGATTTAAGTTATAATGTCGTTTTAAAAGATACACTTCACATGCTTCCTTGAGTTATCATCGTAATGCACTCTTGGAAAGAACAAGTTTGTCGACTTCGTTGATACGTCTCTTTATTCATGGTAGTTTGCTACAAACATACAGACAATCTTGGATTTCATGTCATTTTTGTTATGTTGATATGACTATCATCATTTGTTTTAGTTACAGTAGTTTAGTTTAATAAGAAAATTGATTTTTATATCGAAAATGCACAACTGATTTTCTACAAGAATCAACATTTAGGCAAAATATTTGAATTATGAATGCAAGATGGAAAAATAATAAGGATGGATGTTGGAGGACTGATTTTAAAACATATTCCCAGGAGGTCCTTCAGATTATTTTCATGTTTATTTTTGCATATGGAATTTGTTTAAAAAGTTATTGATATGTTAGTTGCGGGCCAAAACTTTTCCATTAACTTCCTGCTCTAATTAGATTTGAATAAATGAATTAAATTATTTTACAGTTTTCACTGACATTTTAACACATAAAGTTTTATTTATTTGAGTTGGCATGCCATTTTGTGTATCTATAAAACTACAGACCCTTTTTTCTTAGCAAACCATGTATGTTGTACAACTTTATATATGGGTTCATATGTATTAATGTATAAGTTAGTCATTTATATTTAATACTCTTCTTGTATTGCTAGTCTATTTAGTTTCTTTCTGTCCTATTTTGCTCATTATATTTATTAGACGTTTATATATATGGCCTTGGTTCCTCTTTTCTGTTCAAAATTTTCACGCAATGTATGTCTTCACTATTTGGAAAATTCCACAACCTTATATATGTTAAACCTAAAATAAACTCAAAATATTTACTGTGATATTAAACGTAACCTTTAAATACTATAGCAAAAAGTATCTGATTATTATTTTTTATAACTTCTGATAGATTTGACAAGAGCTCAATATCATCTTCCTTTTCTCAAATAAACCCATAAATGAAATATTCATTTCAACCACTCTATTGATTACAGGATGGAACTACAAGACACTTCAAAGGATTAATGCTTATTCTTTGTTATCTTATAGTTGTAGCCAGCTTTTATATATATGTTGATCCCACATCTGGTTTGTTTTCAATGCATTCTTGTTTATCCACCGATAGGTTTTCTACAATACTTCAATGCACGAATTGGGTTGAAATGATTTTTTTTTGGTGCTAGCATAAGGTTGCAACATGTAACATACATAAACCACAGACTTGGTCATTTCTTTTTATAATATCTATAAATAAATATTTTGTTTATAAGTTTGGTCCTTTTTCTGCTTTTCTTTTTGATCATTTCTTTATATGTGGCATAAGAAGCGGGATCTTCACACGAGGAGGCTCATCAGCTGCAACCAAACAGGCCTCCGAAGTGTGACCAAAGGACTTACAGGATGTACATATGTACGATTTTCATTTATATTTCACATCAATTAGAACAGTACGATCACCAATACACGCCTTAATCCAATAGGGAAGAGGCTTATCCGGGGTTATTTAGATGAAAGCTTAGCTTAAACAAGGTTCCTCCTAACAACTGTGTTTGCATCAAAACACTTTAACTTACACTACAAAACAAAGGGCTTTTTGCAACGTGTAAATGGCATTGGCGGGGTCGCTAGCCGTTACAAATAGCCATTGCAAATAATCGTTACAATTTTAGTCGTTGCCAATAGGAAGAGTGCTGGGAAAAGCGACGGCTCCGTCGCTAGATTAGCAACGGTTGCAACGACAATGTGTCCACATGGCATCCAATGTGGCAGTCAGTTTGATTCCTGGGTTTACGTTGCAAGTTGTTAGATTTCTGAAACAATAAGCCGTCGGGAGCCACTGCAAGCCGTCGCTATAAATGACCGAACTATCGTTGTAGGTCGTTGCTATCCGTCGCAATTCTGGATATTATTTGTTGCACCATGTAGCGATTCCATCCCCTCAAGTCATACATACTATTAATCATTATAAATATTATCGATTCACTAATATCCACACAATATCATATCCCATCATCAACATTCAATTAGTATTCCATATTTTATTAATTAAAATAGCAAAATTCACCAAAAAACTACCAACTCCAAGCTTAACAAAAACATATATCCATCATAACATACATAAAACAATTACTATGTATCAAGTGTCACAAAATCCCAAAAAAACTGCCAAATCCATTAACCAAACACTAAGTACCATCATCGTGTATCAATCATACAATATCAAGTATCATAGCTAGTAAAAATATGTATATACCCATAAGAAAAATAAAACTATGCAGCATCGTCGTCATCAGCAGCTGCATCTCCCTCCTCGGGAATTGACCCATTCTCCTAGTAGTAGGCAACAATACGCTCGTCAATTTGTTGGGCTAGAAAGCGCTCTCGCTGCATTCAAGTTAATAGTTCAAGTTAATATTCATGATGGTATCATAAAAGTCTTAAAATGGTTTACCTCCTAATTGCCGAAACTGTATCGCTTATTTCGAGTAGGCAGACCAATAATATAATCTTATATGCTATTGGACTCTTCGAGCGTAATCTCATGTCGTCCACTAGCATGTGTCGGTCTTGCCTGCTCTGCTTCATATCTCTCCTACAATTACGAATATAATTTTGACACAATTGTTATACAATTTACTTATATACTACGATATAAACAAATATGAAACATTTTAATTACGGATAGGCATATTTACCATTACATCTGTAGCTTTTTGGTCTGTCCAATCATAGGAAACATTCCCCTCTTCATCTGTATGCTCGACCACATGTGTGAGTCTAAAAAACTCTGCCATTGTAAGCTCCCTTCCGTACTTCACAAACTGAAGATATACATTAATAAAATATATTGAAAATAAGAATGAATGATATACACAAGGATATACATGAACATATACTCAATATATCGAAAAATTGTATCAATTCTGTCCTATGCTATTGGAAAGATTTGGAGCTACCACGATGTAGAGTCGGACTCTTATTCCTATTCGCCGCATTCTTTGTTGCCACTTTCTATTAAATTTGATACACGATTAATTAAAATAATGCAACAACATAAATGTAAATATTTCCATTATAGCTTACTTTAGCTACTTTGGCTTCCGAATATCTAAGAAATGCAACCCAAACGTCATCCTTTATCCAATTTGATTTTTTCGTAGCTTTTTTGGTTCCACCTCGAGTCCCTTGTATAAATGTTGATGTAGATATTAAATATATTTCAAATAATCTAATTGAAATAAATTTGATATTTACTCGACACCATTTGGAACAATCACCGTAACCCGGTGTAAATCTGGCTCCTAGCAGCTAGGATTTGCTCCAATGGCAGGAGGCTGTGAACGTAATGGCTGAGATGTACTCCTAAATCGTCTTCTATCAGACGTATCTATCACAATCATATGATGCATACAAAGGAATAATTATCACAAAAGCATCATATTATCACTAATCATCACATAACCGATCATCACACAATCATATCCTGCACATAATCAGCACATAATCGTATATGAAAAGAACAATGCATAACTCTTAATGATGCATAACATATATAGTCATCATTATTATTATATAAACCAGAATAGTAAAGAACACAAGTAAATTCATACCTAAGAATAGTCATCATCATTATTATTACATAGCGTAGAATAATACATAATATAAGTAAATTCATAGCTAAGAGTATTCATCATCTTTTAATTATTACATAGCTCAGAATAACTAATATATTATACAACAAAAAATGCCATCTATGACCAGTCTTCATCATCTTATGATTCGAACTCAGTCTCGTACTCTATATTGTTTTCTTTAGTACTTACAAATGCATAAATTAAAACATTCTCTTTATCATTCAATGACCCTACATCAATGTCATTGGCTATTATTATTTCAGTATTTGTCTCAAGATCCGCTTGATATGCTGCTTCATTTGGAATAGTATTTCCATCAAATGTAAATTTTGCCTTCTTTTTAAAAACAATCCACCAGTCTGCTTTATCTTTTTTTAAGGACAGATACGGAGCAAAATAAACTTGTAATGCTTGCTTAGCTAATACGAAAGGGTCATACTTATAGTAGCTTTATTCCAATTAGCTTACCATCTTTGTGCATGTTAATTCCAAAGCAAGGAACATTGCTAAAGTAGTTGCATTTGAATAAAAAAACTTTCACCGCATGATGTACATATATGTCAACTCTAAAACTTGTGTTAAGATGCCGTAAAAATCTTTTACATGCTCCTTTGAATCATCGCTACCTTTGACAAATACACAGCTGTTATATATTAATTTTTTAGCTCTGTAATCATTGGTGTTAAATTTAAATCCATTGACAAAGAATATTGGATAAGTTTTGACATTTCTTTTTGGTCCAATAGCAAGATGTCGTAATCCTTCGTCAACAACACAGTTTTGGGATCATGAATGTAGTTTGAAAACCATTCAGCAAATTCTTTACCAGATGGATGTTGTGATCCGTATATGCTGCAACTATGTATTATGTTCCTTTTTATTAATATATATATATACTTGAATTGTACATGAATTCAATATTACCTTACAAATGGTGCAACTTCCGCACAATTTAAAAAAACATATGTGTGTGCCACATGGTAGTCTCTATTGTTTAACCATATTTCCACACATTTTCCAATAGGTCTTCCATGTTGTCTAAAAATAGATAACATTGTTTGAGAAGACTCATGTTCAACAACTTCTTCATTACAGGGAACAATTACAAAAGATAAGTTCACATCGTCATTAAAGTAATGGAAGAAAAAAATGAAGCTTCTTCTTCAAGATATGAATTGCAAATCGAACCTTCTACTCGTGCTTTTTGTCTAAGTTTTTTCTTCAAATGATTCAAGTACCTATAATAAGATTAATTAAATTTATATGTTCATACAAAAATCTAAATTTTAAACTACCAAGAATTTTGAGGATATTCAAAATTACCTCACAAGTGGGTACATCCATCCATATCGCACAGGACCTTGAAGGAGTGCCTCAAATGGAAGATTAATAGGTAAATGCTCCATTAAATTTAAAAAACCTAGTGGAAATATTTTCTAGCGTTTACAGAGCAGTACAGGATTTCTACTTCAAGTTTACGTAGACGATATAGGTTTAACGTCGTCGAACAAAGTTGTTTATAAAACATACTTAATTATGTTATAACACTCCATATTTTTGTGAGCAATAGTTATTTGAAAATCACAATTAAGAAAATATTCCATCATGATATGAAAATCATGGCTTTCCATTCCACTCAATTTGATGTTTTTTAAGTTCACACATCTGCGAAGGTTAGAAGAAATCCCATCAGGACATCTTAATCCTTCCACCCACTTTAGCACGAGTTTTACTTTCTTATTGTCTAGCTCATAGCATGCTTTGGGTTTTTTATTATCGTTGTACAAGTGAAGATCTGACCGCTATACAGAAGTGTAATATATCATGCCTCGAATTTGCATCGCCCTTGGTTTTCCTCTTCATATTCAAAACTGTATTAAAAACGTTATCAAAAACGTTTTTTCGTTGTGCATGATGTCAATATTATACCGAAGTAGGATATTTTTCCAGTAATGTAGCTCCCAAAATATACTTTTCTTGCACCAATTATGAATGTATGATTTACTTGGAATTTCAACTTGGTCCCCAATTTCATGTGTCTTTGGGTAGTCTTTTATGATTTCATATCTCTCTTCACCTGTCCAAACTTTTGGCGGTAGCATATTCTCTAATATGTTAGCTTTAAAGTTCTTTTTATCCATTCTAAAATTATGAGTAATATGTAGAAAACGCCAACGACGGTCAAGCCAAGATTTTTTTCCACACTTCAATGAAAATGCTCATGTCTCATCCATACAACGAGGACAAGCTAGATGTCTAGAAGTGCTCCAACCTGAAAGCATGCTATACATGGGAAAAACACTAATAGTCCGTAATAAAGAAGCGAACATACAAAAATTCCTTTTTCTCGAAATGTCGTATGTTTCAACTCCTTCATGCCATAGTGTTTTCAACTCTTCGATCAATGGTTGTAGATAAACATCAATGAAACACCCCACCTCCATTAAGGTCACTCACAAAGGGAATTCCTTAACTTTGGTGAAGGTTTATAAGTAAAAGCCACAGATGAACTCAAGACAGATATAAATACACATATTTTAAACAGCGGAAACCAAACAAACTTTTATTTCATCAATACGTGTATCAAACAAAGATTTCCATAATTGTCTCAAAATACTTTCAACATTACAACCTCATAACTGCCTTGATTATTAAAGAAGCATGATAACATAAATAAAGTGACAAAAATCCCCATAGGGATATCCAAAGCCATTATCCGAGCAAGAAAGATCCAAATCATACATCTACGTTCTTGGTGCTTGTAAAGAGCCTGACTGAGTTGAGCTGTTTCCTCCCTGTGGACCTGGGGGGAAACGAAAGAAAAGAAGATGAAAAGAAAATAGGGTCAGACATAAAGCCTGAGTAAATCTAGTAACTCTTCAATATGTGAATAAGATAAGGGTATGATGGATGTAAACTAAAAATAGGAAAGTGTCGCAAGCTAAGGAAGTGTCGAATGTACTATCACACCCATACTATATCTCTGCACCTATTTGAATTCATTCTAACTGGCACCCCATGATGAGGGTGAACTGATCCCCATTCTTATTAAAGATCGGCTCCTACTCGCGTTAACATGTGTCATACGGCCCCCAAGAATTGTAGATACCTATGCTGGTCCCACCATGGGGTGTATCAAGACCCATGGTGGCGGCCCCGACACAAAACTAGAAGACATAGGTTATACTACTGGTGTCCCCAGTGCCCTGGTTGTCTGCTCCGGAGTGTGTGCACGCCCGCACCCCGTTAGACCTGCACTGTGCACCCACCGCCGTCGTTTGACCGCTTACAATCAACCCAGTAATCGTGCCCCACCCTGCCTAGTTTCAGGGTACCGTTGATACCTAACTTTGGGTTACTCCTGAAACGGGTCCCTCGTTACCAGGATTTCCTAGTCAAACATGTTAAGTGGTTAAGTGTCTGTATTTACCTAACCCCACCCATCAATTCTTGTTAACATGTTGAATTTGGTTAAGTGTTATAGTTGACTTAACCCTACCATCTGTCCTTAGCCTTTTAGGAGCACCAGACCACTCACATTAGACAGGTATTGTTACGGTTACTGGATGTGCCGGTCGGTTCCGGGCAGGTTTACACCGTAGCTCAGTCTAACCTCGGGTCCTTATTGGGCTCAATGCTTAACCACCCACATTAGATAGGTATTGTTGTGACTACTGGACAGCCGGGCGGGTCCGGGCAGGTTTACATCACAACTCAATCCAACCTCGGGTTAAGCATATCGTGTTTTCTAAATTTACATATTTTATTACTTTTCAACTATATGTAAATGTCATATCTTTTATTTTTGGGTATTTCAATTCATACCGCTTATGTGTCATAACCATTGGCATGTGCCAAACATGCCAACATATATTTTCATATTTTACACCCAACGTTATTACCCCCGTTTGTTCGCAACGTTATAACATGTGTTGGGCTTGTCAAAATTCAGCCCAACTTTATAAACGTGAGGAAAAGGGGAAATCAAGAACATGTAATACATAAAGGTGTGTGTGGCGCATGAACTTGCAATTTGGCGATTCAACTAACATATAACATGGGTCATGTGAACTTGCATTCGAATCAAAGTATGACTAAGTAGGTGACATATGAAATGGCATAGTTTAGGCAAATACAAACTTGTGTTTAAACATGTTAACTTGGCATAATATCGACCATAAAACTAGCATGTTATATATTCATCAAAATGTACAATTTTTACATCTAATCATATAGCCTATTTCAACATGAACCTGCATAGTTTATGAAACCCAAACGATGTTTTACATAGAACCAATTATATTTTGCAAATAAACATGAACTTGCATAGTTTATGAAACATAGATCCAATTATACTGGCAAACATAGATCTAATTATACTTGCCAATAAATATAAGAATGATATCATAGGTTTTGGGTCATGTAGGCATAGAAGGTCTATAACATGTTTACATAAATTCTAATTTAGACTAAGGGAATATACATAGTCCATGCCATCGACATATACAAAAAGGGATCAATTTCTACTTTTTGCCACAAACTTGCAAGTGCCATTGTTTTCATATACAATTGTTCAATAGGCTTGCATCAATCAATTTATGCCACAAACATCAATACACAAGTCATGATAGAACCATCACAATACACAAAGATTATAACAACACGATTCTATTTTCATTTACATCGAATCACATCACAGTTTTTATTCATATTTTGAAAGGTCACTATACTTACAACGTGTGATGAATTCTTGTTTTCTGATTTGGAGATGCTCTCCTTTGGGTAGCAAAGTTGCGTTGAATGATTTGATTAAGCTTTGATCTTCTTTTAATTTGATTCGTCTCTTAGGCTTGTTGGCTTGTCTCTAGGCTTTCTAATTGACGGTCATTCCTAGTTCCTCTCCAGCAGCATGACGGCTTTTGTATTCTATTATTTGTGTGAATTTAGGGTTAGACTTGAGTTGTATTTATAGAATTTTAAATTGTTTTGAGCCTTCGATGAAGCTAGGGTGAATCCAGACCATCCATCTCAAGAGAGCCCAATAAGAAAGAGACATGTAAGCCCTAGTGACTCAGCCAAGCATCAGAATTCGACCAGACCCTGACCAGGCCAGCCAGGGCCTGACCAGCAGGTCTTTCTGACCTGGGCGCACTTGGCAGGTACGCCAGGCCAAAATTGTACTGGCGCACTTCCCAAGTGCGCCAGTTCAACTTTGTTCTGGCGCACTTCACAAGTGCGCCAGTGCATTCTGACCCGTTTTCCGGTTTTTCTGCCCAACTTCGTTCGTCCATATCTTCTTCATACGATATCCGTTTTACGCAAACTTGAACTCTATCTCAAGCAAAATTTCAAGACGAACGCAATGGCGTAACCCATTTCCCTTGATTTCATCATTTATAATTAATTATACTTTAATTCGTGAAGCTTAACGTTATAGAATTCACGGGGTGTTACAATCAATTCCTTGTGTCGGATCATCGGGACTGGGGACGATAATCGTTAGAAACATATATGGAGTTTTCATACACATCCATGAAGGTAAGTTATAAGGAGTAAAAATGATAGACCATGATTAATATTTACTAACAAATTGAGAAAATGGCGAAAATTCATCCGTACATAAACCGAGCCTAACAATATGGCTCGTTGCAGAAAATCCACGATAAGTTCTATCCAAGTGTTTCCATGCTTTACCACTAGATGGATGTATCAAAGTTCTTTCTTCTGATGTTCTCATGCTATGTCATCGCATATGACATGTTATAGCAGAAGATGCATATAGTTGTTGAAGTCTGGGAGTGATGGGTAAATAATGCATTCTCTTATATGGAACTTCTTTTTTCTTGGTCTATATCTTTCCTCTTTACATATTTTGCTTTTTATAAGGTGAGCGTCTTCTTTGCAATACAACATGCAATCTTTTACACATGTATCTATCTTATGATACGACGATTGTAACACCCCCCCGCCCCCCCGAGAACCACATTAACAAAGAGAATTACATAGCCCATATGCTAATGCGGAGAATAGAGTTAGTTAGGGGCGACCAACTATAACTTATTCTTAACTATCTATTGAACACGTCTACAAATGCTATCTGTTTTTTTTCTCAACATAAGTGGGTCAACATATTCAATAAATAATTAATACAAAGCTATAGATGGTTATAGATCAATCAGAACAAAACATCATAACTAAATGAATAATTCACCATAGAACAATGTAGATATACAAAATTTTACACATACAATGATACATCTCAATACAGTACAAGATTGGTATAACGATCACTCAGTATACATGGAGCAAAGAATATACAATTTGATAATGTCTCATAAGAAATCTGACAATCCGAAGTAAATGACTTTATCCCAAAAGGAAGCATCATGTAACCGCTACAACCAAAAGGGAGAATAATACCTGAAACAAACTCGGTCTGACCCAGGTGAAAACACACGGGTCAGGCTGGCTAAACTTATCAGGAAAATATAACACTTAATAAGGTTAAGTAAATGGAAGATGCGATATCCTCTTACTCAAGGGATACCATGTCATACGAGGCTACTTCCTTCTAAGAGAGAATGATATCACTTCTTTGGAAGTAGAAGAGATAATTAGAATAAGGCTACACTCAAGTGGAAAAAACTACACTTAAGAAAATAAAACGTCAACATGCTAAGTCTTAAAGGAAAGGCTTAATTAACATAGCTTCCACCTTACATCATCGACAATGTGAATTAAATATTGATGAAGACTTCAAAGCAAAGATTCATCTACCTAAAGGAGGGATTAGCATAACTATACATCCAAGTATGTACCCTTCATATAAAGATGAACACATATAGATATGCCTCATATCATTGGCATACGCTAGAATCTCAAAATATCATTCAACATATCATAAAAATCAGCTATAGAATATTCTTAATTATTTATACCACTTTTCATTGGTATAAATATAGAAACATCTTATATTTATCACTAAACTCATTATAAACAAATCTCATAATAATTTATACCTCATTCCATTGGTATAAATATAAGTACGTCTTGCATCCATCGTTAAAACTCATTTTAAAAGAATAACCACAATTTATATCTCATCTTATTGGTAAATATAAATATATCCCAAATCCAACAGTTAAAATTCATCATAAAAGAGTTTCCATAAATTATACTTTATCTCATCGGTACAATTATAAATATATATCGAATCCATTTTAATAGAACTAGTATGGAGTTCAAAACATCATATTAGAAACCACCATAAAGCATGCATATAAATAAGCCTTTTTCTTACATAAGGCAATAATAAATATCATCATCGAAATGGTGAAATCAAAACATCAAGAAATATAGCATGTGCTTACATCTTGACTAGTACTATACTTTTTGGTACTATACATCGTGATGACTAGGGACACAGACATCATCATCATCGTGACGACTATAGCCGAGAACATCGTGATGCCTCAATGTCACAAAAACCCGAGTAATAAACATCATGGTGATTGGAGTCACAAACGTCGTAATCATCATGATGGCTATAGTTAAAAACATCATGATGACTCCAATCGAGTACTCGGTCATAGTACTAGTAATCATCTTGAATGTATCTCGACCTCTCGGATAGAAACCCATAAGGCGTCAACGTATGTCCCATACCATACGTTCGCACCTAACAGTTTACTAGCCGTTAGTCGTTGCCACAGTAGAAAACATCATCAAATATACACTGCCTCATCTTGCGGCAAGTGTAAAGATACCAAACTCGCATCATCTTTCTCTCTTTTTGACAAGTACTAAGTGGCAGTCTAACTTGCCTCGTCTCATCGACAAGTAAAAATCAATCAAAAACATCAAAACATCATGAATCCATAACATCAAAACTTCATGAATTTATCATATAATAGCTTACCTCATCTCATTGACAAGCTTACATTACATCGTGGTTGGTTCACCATCGAGCATACTCCAATTGAGTAGTTCTAAAACCAATGGCCTTCGCCAAAATTTGGCATCATATCAAAACATCGCATCAAAAGGGTTTCGATCGTACAAATCCGATATTAAGCGATAAAGCAAATCCATTTGTCCCATACCACATGTTTTACTTTACCGTTTGTCTTTCTCATGCGATCAAAATTCATAAAAATAAGTAGTTTTATTTATAAAATAGTTATTTTTACTAGGGAAAACACTGATTTAAAATGATTTCTGAAAATTATTATTCTTTTTACTATAAATATATATAAATAGGTTCTAAAAAAAATCATTTATAATTTCCAAAAATATTTAGTTAGAAAACCACTTTATTTTTAAAACCATTCTAAAAAATCTTTAGAAAACACATGCATGATATCACCAAGAATCTCATGAAATTAACAATTAGAAATCATACAAAACTTAAAAATAGAACTCAAGGCTATAGCTTATGTAGCTGATTCGCCCTCTTAAAACTGAAGATGTAACACCCCGAAATTCAGTAACACTAGGATTCACAAATCAAGGCAGAATTATAAGTTAAAATCAAAATCAAAGGAAACGGGCAGCGCCATTTCGTTCGTCTTGGAATTCTGCATGAAAACAAGTCTGAGTTTGCGTAAATCGGAGTCCGTATGAGGAAGATATGGCCTTCGGAAGGTTCAGCAAAGTTCAAATTTCAAAACAGTTCAGAAAAACGAGTTCGAAATTCAAAACAGACCCAGATTGGGCTGGGCGGGAATTTTCCCGCCCAAGGCACCCAGGTCGACTGGGTAGTCGACCTGGGGCACCCAGGTCGACTGGGTAGTCGACCTGGGGGTCGACCCCCCCGCTTTTCCAGCTTTCTGAACCTGGTTCGTTCTGATGTATTTGGACACGTTTTCTGCCTAGGTTCGTCCCCCTAATCCTATATAAACAGCCCTGGTCTTCTTCTCTATTCACAATTCTTTTCTATCCTTATGCTGCCTGTGAGAAAATATATAAATAAATAATATATATAAAATAAACCAAGACGAGGAAATGACGCTAAAATATTTTCAAGAAGAGGTTCAAGTCAAGCTAGGATTCAAGAGGAGGTTCAAACGACTTCAACGACTGATTTTCTACGAATCATAGCAACGCCATCTTTCTATTCTAATCTAATCTCTGTAAGTCAGTTATTTCTAGATTTGAACGTTTCTCTTTTTGTGACATGAAATTAAAGGAAGAAAAGAGTATGCCAATTCTTTCTATTTGAATCAGTGCCTATTTCTTTGAACCAAATTAAGAACTGTTATGACTCGAGGAAAAATAAGACTGTGACTATGAAACTATGGACCTTAGAACCATATGCCTCTTTGACTATGAACATTGCCTATGACTATGAACATTGCCTATGACTATGAACACTGCCTATGACTGTGACTATGAGAATTATCTCCTTGACTAAGCCTGTGCCTTTGATTGGGAAACATAAACTATTGCCTGTGATATAACAAGGACATCTGTGATTAAACACCTGTGATTAAACACCTGTGATTCATGACTAGGAAAGTGTTGCTTAAGTTTTGTGACTATGGAATTGGGTCTAAACCCGATTATCTATTCTGTCTATTCTTGGTTTTCTTTGGTTTTAGACCTTGGGAATTTACCTATTATGTTAGGTCTACCCATGTTCTGAACCTACTCTGACTATTCTTGGTTTTAGATCTTGGGAATTTACCTATTAAGTTAGGTCTACCCACGCTCTTGAACCTACGTCGTAATCTATATGCCTATGAACTACCATCTTATGCTAGTTGTTATGTCCGTTCTTTCATGGTTCATTCCCTTTTATCAACGAATCTAGCTTTATTTATAATCTAGATTGAAACACGATTATACGAACGTTGGGAATACGATTTGGGCAAAATATGAAATTTACTAAAGCGTAGTTTTTAACTTGAAAATTGGCATAAATTGGGAACATGCATTACGGCATGCAAATTGGATAAATTTGACATGAATTATAGGAGGTGTAATTTGAATCTAGTATTGGCGTGTAAATCTAGCATTTATGTGAATTGTGAACTAGAGTAATAAGTCTAGTTTGACATGAATTAGAATGCTAAACCAGAATTGGAATAGCTAATTTGGCACGATAAGTATATTGGCATAAATTTGAAATTGGCCATAATTGGGAGTAATTGTCAGGTTTAGCAAAATCATGGTTAGTGACACTTAATTTGGTATAGTTTACATACCAAAAGGGCATAAATATGATATAGAGGGGAGAATGGGCCATAATGATAATTGTGACAATTTATTAAAAGAGTAATTGGGAAATAAGTAAATTAGGAATAATTTACTTATAGAATTTGTTCTAAATGAGAAATGTAAATTTAGACAAAAGAAAGGTTTATTAACGACATCTCTTTTAATGGTACACCAGAAAGTTCTAGGGTGACAGAGAGGATAGTGTCTAGGCCTGAGTTTGGAAAATACAAGTTTCCTGCTCTCCCTGGCTATCCCTAACTGATCCGACGGACGGGATGGTTACTTTCAAAACCTGATTTGAAAACTAATCAAAACCCTTTGAACTTAGAAAACACGAATATGCCTAACCCGAGGTTAGACTGAGCTGCGATGTAAACCTGCCCGGAACCAACCGGCACATCCAGTATTCGCAACAATATCTATCTAATGTGAGTGGTCGTGGCTTTAATTCATTTAGTTAAAGCTAGAACAAGAATGGTATGGTTAAGTTAACTAAGATACTTAACCAATTCAACATGATAACCAGACCGGTGGGTGGGGTTAGGATCATACAGATACTTAACACAGTTAAGCTAGAATGGGAGGGTTAAGTCCATAGGAACACTTAACCAACTTAACACAGTTAAGCTAGAATGGGAAGGCTAAGTCCATAGGGACACTTAACCAACTTAACATGGTAACAAGACAAGATTTGTAGGGGTTAAGTAACTAAGAAAACACTTAGCCAAATTAACATGTTAACTAGACTAGAAGGTGGGGTTAAGTAAAGTTAATACGCTTAGCCAAATTAACATGTTAACTAGACTAGAGGTTAGGGTTAAGTAAAATTTAATACACTTAGCCAATTTGATATGTTAGCTGGACTAGACCGTAGGGTTAAGTAAATTTGAGCACTTAACCATCAGATTTTGATAAAGGAATAGGGTCAAGTCTAAAACATGAAGGGATGATACTTAACCATTAATAACATGTTAGTTAAAACAGACGGGCAAGGTTAAGTTAAAAAGGAACACTTAACCAATACATGATGAATGGGTAGGGTTAAGTAATAAGAAATACTTAACCAATATAACTTGGTTTGTGGTGGGGTTAAGTCAACATGAATTACTGATAACACTTATCCAGTTTAACAGGATAAATGAAGAGGGTTAAGTTAGCTTGAATCGACTAATGACACTTAACCAACCCAAAGTGACGAGAAGAGAACTAAGCAGTAAACCTTAGTTAAAAGGAACTAAGTAGTAAACCTTAGTTAAGAAAACAACGATTCTGGAAACTAAGTGGTAAACCTTAGTTAGCAAAACTAAGTAGTAATTCTTAGTATAACACGGGAAGGAGCGAATGTCCGTCTGAGTAAAAAGAAGGCTCCAACGAATTGGGTTACGAAGCCCGAGGTTTCGAGGGGACGTGAGGGTACTCTTGGTATCCCTCTGTGAGGCTGCAGATGATCCTCCTGGGCTCACAGAGGTTAAGGTCTGCGTAGAAGAACCAGGGGTATGCCTTGGTTGCAATATATGGCAACCTAAAGACTAGGATGGACCAGCGTGATTCGGTGAGAAACGGTAGCCCTGTGATAGCAACTCGTCGTCTACCATCCATCTTGAGTCAATCGAGATACGTGAAGCGGAAAGGCGGAGAACTCCAAAAGACCATATACTTGCTATCTAGTTATGGGTGAGGATGGCCATAGGATAGTGGGGCACCGGGGGCCTGCGTATAGTTCTCATTTTCCAAGGTGTGCCTTTCATTAGTTGAGGGAGGGGTCAAGTGGGACCATAGCCACTGGAATAAAAAAGACCTTAGCATCTGCATCGGCAGATATCTGAAAGCTCCCGACCGAGTTCTGTATTCCTTGATTTGCCCTGTCACAGGACTCGGGTCACACATTACAGGACATGTGCATCTAGACAAGCGATAACGATTCGCGATACATGCGTGGGGAAGTATAGGAACAATACCACTCTAGGTAGTGTGTCCTAGACTTGGGGGCATTGTTCGACAGGTAGCATAATCCCTAGTTGGACTAGGTGGCATAAACCCTGAATCCGGAAAGCGTTCAGCAGATAGCGTAAACTCTAGTTGAATCTAGAAAGTACTTGATAGAAAACCCTAGATTAGATCTAGGTAATAAATAATAAAAGGATGCCCGAAGGCAACGAAAAATACAGGGATTGGGATCACGTTATCGTTACTAGTTGGGACACTAGTTAGGTGGTGCAGAGACATAGAAACCAGTAAAACAAGGAAATAGCGAAGCGGCGAAAGTAGTAGAGCATATCCAGTTTATCTTAGCTTAGCATATCTTGTGTTATTCTTGTCTAATCTTACCAACCCTATCATCATGGTGTTATCTTATATTCAGTTAATTCATGTCGTTTTGTTTTCCCCATGTTCATATGCTAGAAGTTACTGAACTTACTCAGGCTTTATGTCTGACTCTGTTTTTCTTTCGTCTTCTTTTCTTCCGTCCCCCCAGGTAGTAAAGGAGGGAATAGTATAGCTCAGGTTAAGTTGGACTGTCACTCTTTCTCAGCTTGAAGATTTGCCGAAGTTTTGCTTGGATTCTCTTTTCAGATGCTATGGCTGGTTCTTGCTACATTTGGGGAATATAAATGTTGTTTTATGCTTCTTTATTTTGTAAGACAGATGATACTCTGATATTGTAAAGAAATCATTGTATAAACTATTTTATCAATAAAGCAAAGTTTTATTTTCCGCTGTTTAATTTCTGTCTGTCTTGTAATTTATCTGCATCTTTTACCCTAAATGCTCCACAGAACTTAGTGCATTCCCTCTGTGAGTGACACTAACGGATGTGGGGTGTTACACAAGATCAGCTAAAACATTAAGATAAAACTTGAAGAACATTGTCATAGCTTGAAAACCGAAAAAGGAATCATCCAATTTGGACTTATGAATCAAAACTTATGACAATTTCATTTCGGGGTATAAAATTACAACCCTTTGAATGATTTAAAATATTAACAGGGCTACGGAGTAAAAAAGCCAATTGACCTCAATAAATCTCAGGATTGCCAAAACATAAAACACGAAATTCAAAGATAGTTTTCTTAACTTGAATTCAGAAAAAGAATCATCAAATTTGAAATTACAGTCAAACGTTATGCCCCAAAACAATTCTCAGATCTAAATTCTTTGCCACTATCGTTTTTCTCTCGGAACAGAGACAAAGAAGTGCAAATTCAACCATATTAACATCATAATTTCACAAAACTCAAAACATGAAATTCTAGCTCTATGTCTAAGCTTTCCATAACATCCAAAATTATTGAATTTGGTCTTATGCTTCAAAAGTTATATTTAAAATAGTTTTCAGGTTTGAATTTACTGATCCTATCTTTCATTCTCAGGACAGCGGAAAACAAACACAATTTCGACTAAGAAAATTTCAAAACTTCAAAAAAACTCAAAACATGAAACTTGTAGGTTATGATTTGAGCTTTCCAAAATATTTAAGATTATTGAATTTGGTTAAGAAATGAAAAAATTGTTGCTATATTCGTTTCAGCTTCATCAATGGACGAAAACCAAAACAATTCAAAGTGTAAACAAATGGCATAAGATCAAACACAATACGATCAATAGATTCAAGAGGCGCATACATAAAAAAATCACTTATTATAATGTAACCAGCATATGTGACTGTTATTACTCACCTAAGCATCCCGAACAACCATGTATGTCTCAACTCATCATCATTTTCCAGAAAAAACAGCATTTTTGACCTCTGTAGCAGTAGGGATTTGAGATAGTAAATCAAAGTATTATCCTGCGTTTTCAGCTCAGATTTAACCCGAAAATTTCTTGAGAGAAGATGACTTTTGACCCATCAAACCTTAATCAATTGCAACAAAATATGGTGTAGAGGTACTGGATTGTATTGACAGCAACATATCCAACTTTGAGAATTTTTGAATTTTTATTTGATTTTTTATAATTTTTAGAACAGCTGGAGTTTTTCAATTTAAGAAGAGATGACCATTAGAACTCTCGGGAAAAAGAGATGTCGGGAAAGAAAAAGAATGTACCGCCCATAAACTTCTCTTCCCTTGGGTATTACATGGATAATGGGCTTGGGTTTTGATCCTAATAACAATCTCAAATCCCATTCTAGCATTTAGTTAAATTTTATGTTGCTATGCAGAAATATGTTACAAATTCGTACATAACTTTCACATATAAATACTTTATAACATGAGACAATTTTCTTTCTTCATGTTTTAATAAAACTACTTTAATGTATCAATAAAAAATTTATTTTATCATTAAAAATATTATTTACACTTTAAGCCATTAACTTGTACAATATATAATAATATTCTTTCCTCAAGACAAAATCATTATTTTTGACATATTTCCTTGCCAAATAAAGTGCAATAAAATATTTTAATTTTTTAACCTAAAAATATTATTTATAATCAATATTACACTTCCTAAAAATTTTCTTCTCATTCGTCCTTTTATTTTGCAATAAAAGGATACCATTTGAATAAAATTTCAATTTTATCAATTTGACTCAAGCTAATTACCATCTTTGTATATTCCCATTCCAAATCGCAATTAAAGTATTTGAAACTTTATTTCTCCTAAAATTCTTAGATTTATCAATTATTCCCCGAATTAACATTTTAAAATCTCAATTTATTGTCAGTTATCCATGTTAAATTATAATCTCCATTATAATTCAGTATAACACATAATCTCTGAAATCGGGTTGTTACAGACTCTCCCCCTTAATTAAATTGCGTCCACGCAATTTCTAGAGAAGAGTATGCACTCACTGTCTTAATCTCATCATTCAAAGGAATGTTAGATAAGCACAAGACCGAAATTTCCCCATCTCTCATTCAAGATGAAGGAAAAGTAGAAAATAATTGCTTGATAATTCTATAAATTTCACCGAATATCTACATAGGATAAGCAATTTACAAAAAATTTCCAAGCGATATCACAAAATTTTGATGGCACCTCACTTTAGTAAAAGAATACAAAGGCCTCAAAATCAATCTAAAAAGAAAGATTCCTAAAAATTCCTCGACTTCATCCAAAACTCAAGACATCAAAGAGAACAACAACCCATAATTTTCATATTCTACAATGGAAAAACTATTATAATTAAAGAAAGAACACCAAAAAAGATAAAGAAACTCAAAAGAAGGTGGTTACTTTATAAGCCACTAACCTCAATAACCGCCAAAATGCTAATCATTAGATTATTGAACAAGGACATTAGGAGCTCAAGGGTTCAAGATACCCTAGAAATATGGGTATGGACTCAAAATTCTAGTAATTTAAATTCATTAAGAAAGATAATACCTAAATTTTCTTTTGCTAGAAAAATTCTTAATCTATTAATATAACTTCTTAATTTAGAAGTAAATTTAATCTTATATATTCTTACTTCATAAATATTAATTCTTCAAACAATTCTTTTAAGTCTATTCCAAAAGTAAGATTTTGAAATTTTATTCCAAATTTCAAAAGAGATTAAAAAGTCACTCATAAACTTTTGAATCAACTCTTAAAGATATAAAAGTTTCTGCTTCAATCTAATTAATTAAACTTATCATGTTTGATTGTCTAATCCTAGTGTTTAGAAAATTCCTATCGATAAGATCAGGCGTATCGACCAGAATCCATAAACACTTAAGGGGCAACCCAACACGAAGGATTTTTTTATCTAAGCGATTCTTTCATAAATTTAATACTTCATAAATTTCTTATCTCAAAACAAAATTCTAATTCTCTTTAACAATTCATCGCTTGAAAAGTCTCAGTTTGTAATTATCACAAAAATCAGAATCAAAAGGCAGTCGTTGAGATTTTCTTCGAATACTCGATTCAAAGATTGATAGAATAAACCTTAATATCGTCGTCCCACACGGTATAACGAAATACATTGGAGAATCGCTTGAGTACGAGGTATGGTAAAGACCACGCTGTTCGCTGTATCTTGTAGTCTATAGTAGTCGTCGAAAAGAAAAAAAACAAGCTAGAATAACAATAAAATACTTCTTGTGGGTTAAAGGAAATCTATGAGTCATAGAATAAAAGTTAGGCATTGGCTAAAGAGAAGAAAGGACCCAAAAACATTTCATTACTCCAACTGAAATAATGTTTCGTACCACTTCCTCATATAAATATTCAAGAGAAACAACTAAAAGGATGCAAGAATGGATCAAACAAAAAATTCAGAACATCACCTTACTTCCGTGGTGGACATTCTCTTGTAAGAATGATCGAAAAACTCAAAGCCAGAAATGACGTCAAACACAACATCTAATCGCCTGATGGGAGACAAACCAAAGTGGACTCAATTAAATTAATTTCGAAGAACTCTTCTTAAGAAAATATATCAACAATAGATTTGGGATACAACAGAATAAAAACATTCCTAGACATATCCCAAATTATCAACCTACTAGTTTAAAAAACGACGAGAACTGAAAGGTAAAGGATTAATAACACTTGTACTCTATTCGAGTGTATCATTATACACGTTTCTGTTCTACGTTTATCATATTTTGTTCTGTATCCTCGCTCTGATACCAACAGTAACACCCCACCCCGAGACCCACATTAACAAAGAGAATTACACAGTAATCTCGTCTGCTAATGCGGAGAATAGGGCTGGTTAGGGGCGACCAACTATAACTTAGTCTTAACTATCTATTGAACACGTCGACAAATGCTATCTATTTTTTTCTCAACATAAGTGGGTTGACATATTCAATAAATAATTAATACAAAGCTATAGATGGCTATAGATCAATCAGAACAAAACATAATAACTAAATGAATAATTCATCACAGAACAGTGTAGATATACAAAATTTTACATATACAATGATACATCTCAATAGAGTACAAGAGTGGTATAACGACCACTCAGTATACATGGAGCAAAGAATATACAATTTGATAATGTCTCATAAGAAATCTGACAATCCCAAGTAAATGCTTGATCCCAAAAGGAAGCATCATGTAACCACTACAACCAAAGAGAGAATAATATCTGAAACAAACTCGGTCTGACCTGAGTGAAAACACATGGGTCAGGTTGGCTAAACTTATCAGAAAAACATAACACTCAATAAGGTTAAGTAAATGGAAGATATGATATCCTCCTACTCAAGGGATACCATGTCATACGAGATTACGTCCTACTAAGAAAGAATGATATCACTTCTTTGGAAGTAGAAGAGATAATTAGAATAAGGCTACACTCAAGTGGAAAAAACTACACTTAAGAAAATAAAACGTTAACAGGCTAAGTCTTAAAGGAAAGGCTTAATTAACATAGCTTCCACAACACATCATGGACAATGTGAATTAAATATCGATGAAGACTTCAAAGGAAAGGTTAATCTCCCTAAAGGAGGGATTAGCATAACTATACATCCAAGTATGTACCCTTCATATAAAGATGAACACATATAGATATGCCTCATATCATTGGCATATGCTAGAATCTCAAAATATCATTCAACATATCATAAAAATAAGCTATAGAATCTTCTTAATTATTTATACCTCTTTTCATTGGTATAAATATAGAAACATCTTATATTTATCATTAAACTCATTATAAACAAATCTCATAATAATTTATACCTCATTCCATTGGTATAAATATAAGTACGTCTTGCATCCATCGTTAAACCTCATTTTAAAAGAATAACCACAATTTATATCTCATCTTATTGGTAAATATAAATATATCCCAAATCCAACAACTAAAATTCATCATAAAAGAGTCTCCATAAATTATACCTCATCTCATCAGTACAATTATAAATATATATAAAATCCATTTTAATAGAACTAGTATGGAGTTCAGGACATCATATTAGAAACCACCATAAAACATGCATATAAATAAGCCTTTTTCTTACATAAGGCAATAATAAGTATCATAATCGAAATGGTGAAGTCAAAATGTGAAGACCAGTAACTTCCCCGGTTAGGAAAGCCCAGATGATCTAGAGAACACGACAAAATAGAACGCAGACGGAAGAACATTTCATTGCTTATTACAACAATGCCATCAGAATACAAGAATATACGGAGTAAAAACAAATAATATACATTCGATAAGATATCAGAGATTACAATACATTACATAGCAGCGGAAAATAATACAATACACAACTGAAGGAGATATACGGATACAAAGCTTTCCGGATATCATTCCAGCTGTAAACCAGGATCCTGTGAATATAAATCTGCAAAACCAAAACTACTAGCTGCCCGTGTCAAAATAAGGGCACCCAGAGTTTAGGTTAAAACAATAAACTCCAGGTCATTCATGGGACTGGTGTGAGAACTAAAACAGTTATTAATCTTTATTTTAAAGTTAGGTAAATCAAGGGACCACGCTGTATAACACGGAACGGGTTTCCTCCCAAGAACACCGGTGCATAAAACAAACAACGCAATGCTAAATAAAGAACAATGAAGCTATTATAAGACCCAGGTCCCATCACACAATGCAACGCAAGCCGGAGGATAGAGGTTTTACCTTATAATAGCCAAGAATGCATGGTACGTGAAATTTCATCTTTTATTATTACTATAAGTGTATAGTGTCAAAACAATTTCAAATCATAAGTATCAATCATAGACGGCATAAGCGCCTCATCCCACTATGTCGCCATACTAGGCTCTACAATCAAAACCGCACATGTCACGTATTGGAAGTTGGATTTCCATCTGTGAATCGACGCAAAAGATAGTCCTCTACTAATTCGAGACGCTCTAGCCCGCCCCTCAGGAACAGCCGCAACTGCCCCTTGGATCGTCAGGGCCGATCCACCGATGTGGATTATTATGCCTGAACACTGCGTTTCCCCACCCTTTGGGGTGTAAATGAGCCAACAAATGACTCCATCGGCTTCACATAGTCACCGTTATATCCGAGGCGCCTCGCAACAGCAACAACCACATAAGTCAAACTCGTTAGGGCGTGTAAAACCACTGACGCCACTTCTAACTAGAAAGAAACGCATGTCCTCCCTGAGGTCCTTCTCCCGTTTTTGGTTCACACCGGGGTGTGAGGCTCGCGAATCCACGCTACACAAAGATATGCCACACAGGCTGTGCTTTGATCATCAACCACAAGACTTTGCTTTTCAACAGAAGCCTTGATCATTTGCCACTTAGGCATGCCACACAGACAATTCACTCCATGCGTTTGATATCCATCAATATATAACCCCTGAGCTCGTACGTCTCAGAGAAGGGCGTTAAGCAAGAGAACAAATTCTCCGCCTCCAAACAGATATATATTTAATAGAAATCAATCACACAGACTAAAATCCAATGTCAGACACACAGTCCATTTACCAGTTTGTTCTGATTCTGAACGAAACCGGAGGCACCTAGTACCCCGCATATCCATCGATCTCCAAGTACGTCTGGACGACCACTAACTGATTCTCTCCTCTTGGGTGTACAGCCCAATCAAGATCATCAGTAACCACCCAAATGACGTGAAGACTTCCGGTCTTCGACCACCGTCTTCATCCTCGACACCACGTCGAATCAGTTATTCAGAATGGGATAAACCCGGTCTTTCTGAATAACTCGCATATATAATAAACAAGTGTTACACAAACACAACATACGCCTCATTACTATTCAAAATATTCTTTTATTTAAATATTCTTACACTTTGGGAAAGGTTCCCATTAATTTTATCAAAGATAAATTCTTTAAATTTAATCTTTAATCTTCCTTGAATATCAATTCAAACTAGTCGGGATTAGCGAACCACACCGAAGTAATCATTTATTTTATTTCCCAATCCCAACCTATTCATCCCATGAAGTAAAACTGGTCATACTTCATATCTAACATCACAGTGTTATCGGTAAATTCAATTACCATATCACGTTCAAATCTAATTAAAGATTTAACTATCGCCTGGAGCAAAACTGGTGATACTCCATTCTCGACCATTTCAATCTAATTAAAGATTCATTAAAACCCCACTTAGTTTTAATCTTCACAGAAATCAATATCCTATCTTTAACTGGGTTAAAGAACCAATGTCATCTAAAATACAGTTCACGATAAACCCATAATCACATTCCATTAATTATCGGGCTAAAGAACTAGTGTTATTTAAAACACTGTTCACGATAAACCCAAAAATCAATACCAATTCAATTACAATTAAATGTTATTTAATTGGTACACTTCATTAAGTCTAAATAAAAAGATTTAATCTATTTCTCAACCAGGCTTAAGAACAGTGTTAATGAAGACACCATTCACGACAGACCCAAATCATATTTGATATTAAATACAAGGCTCTGAATAGAAAATATATCGGCTTATATTCAATATCAAATTCTATGACCAACAAATATCGTATTGGAAATAACGATATAAATATATCTTTCAAATTTCCATAACAATATCTGTATAATCACAAAATCCAACATCGAAATATTCCGAAAACAATTTCGATTCAAATCCATTCCAATCCAATTATTGGAAATTCTGGTTATTTTCAAAACCATTTCAAATCCACTTTATTTATTTTAAAAATAAATAGAATTATAATTATAGTTCAAAACTAGTTCATTTCGATAAAAATCTATTTTTATCTTTTCAAATATGGAAATTTTCATCCCAATTCTTCACAAATCATTTCTTATGATTTTACACAAATTATTACTATTTTTAATAATTTTATCAAGACCCGTACAGTCGATTTCCATCAACGGCCATCGAACTGCACTTACAACGACCTTTTCCAAATTTGATTGGGACATAATTCAGAATCCAACCGTTAGATTTCAAATCTCTAATATTCGTTAGAAAGCTCTTTTCGATACGAACCCAACGGTTCCGGTTTTAGGAGAATCCGACGGTCGGATCTCCAGTAATATCCATTCGAAGTCAATGGTCGAAATTCGCGAAGAAGGGGGAAAGAGGAAGGGGGAAAGAGGAAGAACGGGGCGGAGGAGAAGGATCTGCAGAGGCGGGGGCGCACGCGAGGGACAGGGGAGGGTCACGGAGGGTGGTGGCACCGCCTGAGGGGAGGGCGACGACGGTGACGGGCCCGCTTGGGGGAGCGACGCGGATTTTTCTTTTTCCTCCTTTTTTATTTTATTTAACGTTGACTGCATGAGGGAAAGAGGGGTGAGGATTTGAATATATAGATTATTTAATTATTTTGAATTCCTTAAAAGCAACTTTTTATTTTCAACTCGAAATCGAACCCACCGACTATCGCCTATGGCTAATTACCTCCATTCCGAACACAAAGGGATATGTATCGTAGGCTGATTCGATCATTTCGATCAGTTTTCGTCAAAATCAAAATATAACTCTATATATTGAATTTGAACGCGCATTTCAATTTACCGGGGCCACATACAGCCTCTAAAAATTCCCGAAAAATATTTTCTAGCTTCGTATTGACGATACGGTCCTAACAAAACTAGTTTTGTCGAATTCCGAAACCATTTGAAAAATGGCCAATTTCCAGTCGATTAAAATCAACTGAAACTGGTCAAACGCGTTTTACTACGCCATGCTCACATATTGATTCGAAAAATTACGAATTCCGAAACCTAGCAATAACTTAACAACCCGGACCCAACAAAAGTGGTTTCGTCGAATTCCGAGGTCGTTTGCAAAATTTCCATTTTTAATGGCCAGGATTTCATAGCGACTATTCTGAAAATTCATTTGGACATAACTTTTGATTCCCGCTATGAAATTTCGATTTTTCGGATTCGTTGGAAAGATATTCTCAATTAGATTCAACTATTTTTGGTTTAATTAAAATTCGATTTATTTTGAATCCTGTACATTCATTTGAACTTTGAAATCGAATTATCGAACTACCCCGCCATTTTCAATTCCTTTTATAATTTAAAATAAAATATTTATATTCTAACGACGATCTATATAAATATATACGTTCTAATTCTATTCAAAATAAATTTCTCGTCGTTGTTATTTAAAATAATTCATTTTAAATAATCAAAATTCGCTAAAATAGCCAAAATAAAAAATTTAAATTGGCTCGGATTTCCGGGTTATTACAATCTCCCCTACTTAAAACTTTTCGTCCCCGAAAAGGAACGAAGCCGAAAGTTGTTTAACTAATCAACTCAACTTTCACTATTTTCCCTACGGCTTAAGTTCTTCAACTTTTCAGTTTCTAAGAACTTTTCAATTTTTTCAAAAATTTGGCTAACACCCTAAATTTCCGAAAAATTTCGCCATAACCTCCCCTGCACCGGGGACTTCGGAATATTTCATATAGCCTCCCATGGCCTTCTTCAATCCAAAAGAAAAAGAAAAAGCCAGGCGGCTAGCCAATCGGCTCATAAAATCATCATCACCCAAACAAACAGTAAATTATGGTAAACATGTACCTATTTGTCGGGCAAACAATTTTATTCTTCTGCTCTAGCCTCCTTGCTATGACTTGTTCAATGTAAGTACATGTACATGCAAGCAAACGCGACAAACTTTCAATATAATTCACTATTTGATACAATTTGGCTAAACGTTCCACATTTAATCAAACAATAATCAAACAACACAACCATCAATCAATTAGTTGATTAGCTTTTTAAATTCATAATTTTGATACATAGTCAAAAATCAGATTTTTGATGCCAGATCACAACAATAAGCCCTATCTAATGGTTCTCACACCAGTCTAATGGAAATATATAGAAATCCCACTTTCGAAACTCGAACAAAAACACTGATGATGAGATCTCAATCATCGGTATCTTCTCCGGGCGACTAGAGTGTGATTCTATATTTATCCAGTATATTAAAACATCGAATACACGCGGATCAGACGAATATGCAAAATCTTTATATAGTGGATAGTCCAAATCAATATAAATAAATATTGTAATACGAATAATTGATTTAAATTTTCAAAACAAAACTTGTTTTCATTTTAAAAATATACTCTTCACACTCGTTCTAGGATACTACTGATCCCATCTCTAACGAGTCATTCCCATTGGATATTACTAATCCAATCTCTGATGAATTCTTTCGTATGGTTCTAACGTGCCTTGTTCTCTGAGCTTTGTAAACCAAAGCTCTGATACCAACTGTGAAGACCAGTAACTTCCCCGGTTAGGAAAGCCCGGATGATCTAGAGAACACGACAAAATAGAACGCAGACGGAAGAACATTTCATTGCTTATTACAACAATGCCATCAGAATACAAGATTATACATAGTAAAAACAAATAATATACAATCGATAAGATATCAGAGATTACAATACATTACATAGTAGCGGAAAGTAATACAATACACAACTGAAGGAGATATACGGATACAAAGCTTTCCGGATATCATTCCAGCTGTAAACCAGGATCCTGTGAATATAAATCTGCAAAACCAAAACTACTAGCTGCCCGTGTCAAAATAAGGGCACCCAGAGTTTAGGTTAAAACAATAAACTCCAGGTCATTCATGGGACTGGTGTGAGAACTAAAACAGTTATTAATCTTTATTTTAAGTTAGGTAAATCAAGGGACCACGCCGTATAACACGGAACGGGTTTCCTCCCAAGAACACCGGTGCATAAAACAAACAACGCAATGCTAAATAAAGAACAATGAAGCTATTATAAGACCCAGGTCCCATCACACAATGCAACGCAAGCCGGAGGATAGGGTTTTTACCTTATAATAGCCAAGAATGCTTGGTACATGAAATTTCATCTTTTATTATTACTATAAGTGTATAGTGTAAAAACAATTTCAAATCATAAGTATCAATCATAGACGGCATAAGCGCCCCATCCCACTATGTCGCCATACTAGGCTGTACAATCAAAACCGCACATGTCACGTATTGGAAGTTGGATTTCCATATGTGAACCGAGGCAAAAGATAGTCCTCTACCGATTCGAGACGCTCTAGCCCGCCCCTCAGGAACAACCGCAACTGCCCCTTGGATCGTCAGGCCGGTCCATCGATGTGGATTATTATGCCTGAACACTGCGTTTCCCCACCCTTTGGGGTGTAAATGAGCCAACAAATGACTCCATCGGCTTCACATAGTCACCTGTATATCCGAGGTGCCTCGCAACAGCAACAACCACATAAGTCAAACTCGTCAGGGCATGTAAAACCACTGACGCCACTTCTAACTTGGAAGAAACGCATGTCCTCCCTGAGGTCCTTCTCCCGTTTTTGGTTCACACCGGGGTGTGAGGCTCGCGAATCCACGCTACACAAAGCTATGCCACACAGGTCGTGCATTGATCATCAACCACAAGACTTTGCTTTTCAACAGAAGCCTTGATCATTTGTCACTTAGGCATGCCACACAGGCAATTCACTCCATGCGTTTGATATCCATCAATATATAACCCCTGAGCTCGTACGTCTCAGAGAAGGGCGTTAAGCAAGAGAATAAATTCTCCGCGGCCAAACAGATATATATTTAATAGAAATCAATCACACAGACTAAAATCCAATGTCAGACACACAGTCCATTTACAAGTTCGTTCTGGGTCTGAATGAAACCGGAGGCACCTAGTACCCCGCATATCCATCGATCTCCAAGTACGTCTGGACGACCACTAACTGATTCTCTCCTCTTGGGTGTACAACCCAATCAAGATCATCAGTAACCACCCAAACGACGTGAAGACTTCCGGTCTTCAACCACCGTCTTCATCCTCGACACCACGTCGAATCAGTTATTCAGAATGGGATAAACCCGGTCTTTCTGAATAACTCGCGTATATAATAAACAAGTGTTACACAAACACAACATACGCCTCATTCCAATTCAGAATATTCTTTTATTTAAATATTCTTACACTTTGGGAAAGGTTCCCAATAATTTTATCAAGGATAAATTCTTTAAATTTAATCTTTAATCTTCCTTGAATATCAATTCAAACTAGTCGGGATTAGCGAACCACGCCGAAGTAATCATTTATTTTATTTCCCAATCCCAACCTATTCATCCCATGAAGTAAAACTGGTCATACTTCATATCTAACACCACGGTGTTATCGGTAAATTCAATTACCATATCACGTTCAAATCTAATTAAAGATTTAACTATCGCCTGGAACAAAACTGGTGATACTCCATTCTCGACCATTTCAATTTATTAAAGATTCATTAAAACCCCACTTAGTTTTAATCTTCACAGAAATCAATATCCTGTCTTTAATTGGGTTAAAGAACCAATGTCATCTAAAACACGGTTCATGATAAACCCACAATCACATTCCATTAATTATCGGGCTAAAGAACAAGTGTTATTTAAAACACTATTCACGATAAACCCAAAAATCAATACCAATTCAATTCCAATTAAATGTTATTTAATTGGTACACTTCATTAAATCTAAATAAAAAGATTTAATCTTTTTCTCAACCGGGCTTAAGAACAGTGTTAATGAAGACACCATTCACGACAGACCCAAATCACGTTTGATATTAAATACAAGGCTCTGAATAGAAAATATATCGGCTTGTATTCAATATCAAATTCTACGACCAACAAATATCGTATTGGAAATAATGATATAAATATATCTTTCAAATTTCCATAACAATATCTGTATAATCACAAAATCCAACATCGAAATATTCCGAAAACAATTTCGATTCAAAACCATTCCAATCCAATTATTGGAAATTCTGGTTATTTTCAAAACCATTTCAAATCCACTTTATTTATTTTAAAAATAAATAGACTTATAATTCTAGTTCAAAACTAGTTCATTTCGATAAAAATCTATTTTTATCTTTTCAAATATGGAAATTTTCATCCCAGTTCTTCACAAATCATTTCTTATGATTTTACACAAATTATTACTATTTTTAATAATTTTATCAAGACCCATTCAGTCGATTTCCATCAACGGCCATCGAACTGCACTTACAACGACCTTTTCCAAATTTGATTTGGACATAATTCCAAATCCAACTGTTAGATTTCAAATCTCTAATATTCGATAGAAAGCTCTTTTCGATACGAACCCAACGGTTCCGGTTTTAGGAGAATCCGACGGTCGGATCTCCCGTAATATCCATTCGAAGTCAATGGTCGAAATTCGCGAACTGCCGCGGCACGGCGCGTTCTATTCAGGCCATTATATTATATTATATTATATATATATTATATAATATATACTTCGTCGATTTCCTTTTAAAACGTATTATATAAATTGTTTTAAATTCGTTTTCAAAACGATTTCAACTTCTTTTCAAATTCAAATCAAAATTGAATTTTTCCTTATAAATTCGATTTAAATTCATTTCCAATTGATTTCAATTCAAATTGATTTTTAATTCAATTTCAGTTCGTTTTCAATTCCATTCAATTTCAATTCGAATTCATTTCTATTCAATTTCAATTCGAATTCATTTCTATTCAATTTCAATTCGAATTCTAATTCTTTTCAAAATATCAGATTTTGAAATCACTTTCGATATTCATTATAAAATGAATAAAATCGATATAAATATCGTTCACGTCAAAATGGCGTCAATCTAATCAACACGGCTTCATATATTTCTATTTTCGAATATTCTATTTCAAATATTTTTTTTTCAAATATTTCTATTTCAAATATTTCTATTCAAAACTGGAATGAGGCCCAATCAATTACCATATAATGTTAATTATATGGATTTTCTACAGCACATGTATAAAATAACAACGATAAATAATCAACCATCATCCAGAGTGCACCACACCACTGCATAAGCATTAAATATAAATATTTAATGCTTATAACAGCCTGTCAATCAATCGATCGACATACAACTAATTATTGGGATTAGTGTATGTCATATATCATCCCAATACCCGTGTGGGGTTTCAATCAATCAAACACAGATTTTATTTGTGCAGTTGGGCGATGTGTAAAATTTATCGTCCCAATCAATATCAGTCAAATGTGTGTATATAAACAAATCGTCTGATTTGTTTATATTTATTTCATTTTAAATACACGTTAAAAATTCTATTTTCAACTATAAAATATTTTTAACTATATAAATATTTTATTTCATTTCACATCACGTCACACAATCAACTACACATCAAAATCAAACAAATATGCATACAAGCCGTCCATGGTCTGTGGACGACGGGTGTCGGGTGCTACTAAACACCGTCTGCATCCTAGTATATATTTTTAACTAGAAAACAAAATTAAAAGATGAGGAGTTCTCACCGAAAGCTATTACAAATGCCACGACTCTTCTTATGTAGGAAATCTTCATCGTCACTCCTCTTGTCACTTTCGTCGTCCGCATACGCTACATTTATAAAAATCGAATTTTTATCTTCACCTCATATATATAAAAATCAAATTTTTATCTTCACTTCGTTATAAAAATTATATTTTTATATTGCTCTTCTCCTAATACAGATTATATTTTTATTACTCTACTTGAATAAAAATCATATCTTTACTATCATACCTATATAAAAATCATATTTTTAATATGCCACTAGTATAAAAATTATATTTTTAACTTTTCTATATTATAAAAATTATATTCTTATTATCTGCAATATATAAAAATCTAATTTTTATTCTTGCAAATGAATAAAAATCGAATTTTTATTTCGCTACAACATATATAAAAATCGTATTTTTATATTCTCTGTCTTATAAAAATCATATTTTTATTCTCATGCATATATAAAAAATTACGTCTTCCTCCATGTAAAAATCTCGTCTTTACTTCATTAAAAACCACGTCTTTACTTCATTAAAAATCCGACCTTTATATCATTAAAAATCCGACCTTTGTATCATAAAAAAAATCGTATATTTTCCATATCAAAAATCTTGTATTTGTGTGACGTTTAAATATTCCAAAACAAGGCTAACTTTAGTTTTTTCTTTAACATGTAAATTTCTGTTTTAATAAATAAGATAGAGTAAAATAAAAAAATGAAAAATGAAAAGAAAAGAGAAGGGAAGAGCTTACAGTGTTCCGAGAGAGGGGGGGGGGGTTTCACGTCAGTCAAGGAGGCCGGGGAGATGTCTTCAGCGCTGGAGTTGGAAGCTAGGGGGTTCGGCGGTCGGGGAGAGGACCAGGTGGCGCGTTCTTCGGTGGTGGATCGCCAGACATCGGCGGAGGAGGCGGTCAACGAGGGGGGCTAGGGTTTGGGTATCTTCGTTTGTTCGAGAAGAAAGGGGAAAGAGGAAGAACGGGGCGGAGGAGAAGGATCTGCAGAGGAGGGGGCGCACGTGAGGGACAGGGGAGGGTCACGGCGGGTGGTGGCGCCGCCTGAGGGGGAGGGCGATGACGGTGACGGGTCCGCTTGGGGGAGCGACGCGGATTTTTCCTTTTCCCCATTTTTTATTTTATTTTATTTAACGTTGACTGCATGAGGGAAAGAGGGGTGAGGATTTGAATATATAGATTATTTAATTATTTTAAATTCCTTAAAAACAACTTTTTATTTTCAACTCGAAATCGAACCCACCGACTGTCGCCCATGGCTAATTACCCCCATTCCGAACACAATGGGATATGTATTGTAGGCTGATTCAATCATTTCGATCAGTTTTCGTCAAAATCAAAATATAACTCTATATATTGAATTTGAATGCGCATTTCAATTTACCGGGGCCACATACAGCCTCTAAAAATTCCCGAAAAATATTTTCTAGCTTCGTATTGACGATACGGTCCTAACAAAACTAGTTTCGTCGAATTTCGAAACCATTTGAAAAATGGCCAATTTCCAGTCGATTAAAATCAACTGAAACTGGTCAAACGCATTTTACTACGCCACGCTCACATATTGATTCGAAAAACTACGAATTTCGAAACCTAGCAAAAACTTAACATCTCGGACCCAACAAAAGTGGTTTTGTCGAATTCCGAGGTCGTTTGCAAAATTTCCATTTTTAAGGGCCAGGATTTCATAGCGACTATTCTGAAAATTTATTTGGACATAAATTTTGATTCCCGCTATGAAATTTCGATTTTTCGGATTCATTGGAAAGATATTCTCAATTAGATTTAACTATTTTTGGTTTCACTAAAATCCGATTTATTTTGAATCCTATACATTCATTTGAACTTTGAAATCGAATTATCGAACTACCGCGCCATTTTCAATTCCTTTTATAATTTAAAATAAAATATTTATATTCTAACGACGATCTATATAAATATATACGTTCTAATTCTATTCAAAATAAATTTCTCGTCGTTATTATTTAAAATAATTCATTTTAAATAATCAAAATTCGCTAAAATCGCCAAAATAAAATTTTTAAATTGGCTCGGATTTCCGGGTTATTACACAAAACATCCAGAAACATCAAGAAATACAACACCTGCTTATATCTTGACTAGTACTATACTTTTTGGTACCATACATCGTGATGACTAGGGACACAGACATCATCATTATCATGACGACTATAGCCGATAACATCGTGATGCCCCTATGTCACAAAAACCTGAGTAATAAACATCATGGTGATGGAGTCACAAACATCGTGATCATCGTGATGGCTATAGTCAAAAACATCATGATGACTCCAATCGAGTACTCGGTCATAGTACTAGTAATCATCTTTAATGTGTCTCAACCTCTCGGATAGAAACCCATAAGGTGTCAACGTATGTCCCATATCATACGTTCGCACTTAATAGTTTACTAGCCGTTAGTCGTTGCCACAGTAGAAAACATCATAAAAAATCATCAAATATACACTGCCTCATCTTGCGGCAAGTGTAAAGATACCAAACTCGCCTCATCTTTCTCTCTTTCTGATGAGTACTAAGTAGCAATCTAACTTGTCTCAACGACAAGTAAAAATCTATCATAAACATCAAAAATTTATAAACATCATGAATCCATAACATCAAAACTTCATGAATTTATCATATAATAGCTTACCTCATCTCATTGACAAGCTTACATTACATCATGGTTGGTTCACCATCGAGCATACTCCAATTGAGTAGTTCTAGAACCAATGGCCTTCGCCAAAATTTGGCATCACATCAAAACATCGCATCAAAAGGGTTTCGATCGTACACGTCCAATATTAAGCGATGTTGCAAATCCATATGTCCCATACCACATGTTTTACTTTACTGTTTCATTGTCTTTCTCATGCGATCAAAATTCATAAAAATAAGTAGTTTTATTTATAAAATAATTATTTTTACTAGGGAAAACATGGATTTAAAATGATTTTTTAAAATTATTATTGTATAAATTCTTTTTACTATAAAAATATATAATATATACCAATAGGTTCTAAAAAAAATCATTTGAAATTTCCAAAAATATTTAGTTAGAAAGCCACTTTATTTTTAAAACCATTCTAAAAACACTTTAGAAAATACATGCATGAAATCACCAAGAATCTCATGAAATTAACAATTAGAAACCAAACAAAATTTAAAAATAAAAATCAGGGCTACAGCTTATGTAGCTGATTCGCCCTCTTAAAACTCAAGATCAGCTAAAACATTAAGATAAAACTTGAAGAAAATTGTCATAACTTGAAAACCGAAAAAGGAATCATCCAATTCGGACTTATGAATCAAAACTTATGACAATTTCATTTCAGGGTATAAAATTACAACCCTTTGAATGACTTAAAATATTAACAGGGCTACGGAGTAAAAAGCCAGTTGACCTTAATAAATCTCAGGATTGCAAAACATAAAACATAAAATTCAAAAATAATTTTCTTAACTTGAATTCAGAAAAAGAATCATCAAAATTGAAATTATAGGTCAAAAGTTATGCCCCAAAACAATTCTCAGATCTAAATTCTTTGCCACTGTCGTTTTTCTCTCGGAACAACGACAAAGAAGTGCAAATTCAACCATATTAACATCATAATTTCACAAAACTCAAAACATGAAATTCTAGCTCTATGTCTAAGCTTTCCATAACATCCAAAATTATTGAATTTGGTCTTATGCTTCAAAAGTTATGTATAAAATAGTTTTCAGGTCTGAATTTACTAATCCTATCTTTCATTCTCAGAACAGCGAAAACAAACGAAATTTCGACTAAGAAAATTTCAATATTTCAAAAAAACTCAAAACATGAAACTTATAGGATATGATTTGAGCTTTCCAAGACATCTAAGATTATTGAATTTGGTAAAGAAACGAAAAAGTTATTACTATAATCGTTTCAGCTTCATCAATGGACGAAAACCAAAACAATTCAAAGTGTAAACAAATGGCATAAGATCAAACACAATACGATCAACAGATTCAAAAGGCACATATATAAAAAAAAATCACTTATTATAATTTAACCAGCATATGTTAGTTTTATTACTCACCTTAACATCCCAAACAACCATGCATGTCTCAACTCATCACCATTTTCTAGAAAAAAATAGCATTTTTGACCTCTGTAGTAGTAGGGATTTGAGATAGCATATCTAAGTATTATCCTGCGTTTTCAGCTCAGATTTAACTTGAAAATTTCCTGAGAGAAGATAACTTTTGACCCATCAAACCTTAATCAATTGCAACAAAATATGGTGTAGAGGTGCTAGATTGTATTGATAGCAACATATCCAACTTTGAGAATTTTTGAAATTTTATTTGATTTTTTATAATTTTTAGAACAGCTGGGGTTTTTCAATTTAAGAAGAGATGACCATTCAAACTCTTGGGAAGAAGAGATGTCGGGAAAGAAAAAGAACGTACCGCCCACAAACTTCTCTTCCCTTGGCTATTACATGGATAATGGGCTTGGGTTTTGATCCTAATAACAATCTCAAAGCCCATTCTAGCATTTAGTTAAATTTTATGTTGCTATGCAGATATATATTACAAATTTGTACATAACTTTCACATATAAATACATTATAACATGAGACCAGTTTCTTTCTTCATGTTTTAATAAAAATACTTTAATGTATCAATAAAAAATTTATTTTATCATTAAAATATTATTTACACTTTAAACCATTAACTTGTACAATATATAATAATATTCTTTCCTCAAGACAAAATCATCATTTTTGACGTATTTCCTTCCCAAATAAAGCGCAATTTTTTTTTTGTTTAACATAAAATATTATTTATAATCAATATTACACTTCCTAAAAATTTTCTTCTCATTCGTCCTTTTATTTTGCAACAAAAGGATACCATTTGAATAAAATTTCAATATTATCAATTTGACTCAAGCTAATTACCATCTTTGTATATTCCCATTCCAAATCGCAATTAAAGTATTTGAAACTTTATTTCTCCAAAACTTCTTAGATTTATTAATTATTCCCCGAATGAACCTTTTAAAATCTCAATTTATTGTCAATTATCCATGTTAAATTATAATCTCCATTATAATTCAGTATAACACATAATCTCTGAAACCGGGTTATTACAACAGTCCAAAAGCAAACACAAGTTTTTTCACTTTATAATGACAATCGCATATCAAATTAGTGGGCGACATGTGTCATTTTGCAGTTTGTACAACTACTGTAAATGCAGCTTCTGTAAGATTGAAGGTGATATATTCGGCGGTTACAAATTGATGCAACAGATATCCAATAAGTTTCGAATTATACTCGAAATTGTGCTAATTCCAACTCCAAACACAAATCGTAAATAAAACGATAAATCTCTATTCCGTTGATCGAAGTCGATACCGGAATGGTACACAATTCGTGGATCTCGTTGAATTCGAGATGTAAAATAAAAACAATTCCCATTGATCAATGATGCCGGAAATGTGATCACCAACCTTTCGTTGACTCGCTGATGCTAGAAAGATGATCTTCCAAGTCGTTGATTTACAAAGAATACTAAAAATGGGGAAGGAGAGATGGAACTCTCAACAATGGAAATGCTAAGTTTTGATTACAAAATGAACTAACTATTACAAAGTTCGCAACTGGCTTATTTATAGGCTCAGGAATACGAGGTTGACATCAAATTACAATACAATTCACGATACCAAACTACTGGATACCGAAATAAATACAGACACACAACAAAACAGAAACAAGAGTAGAAAGATACTGACTCGAACTAAAAAGTTAACCCAGAACCACGAAATCGAAGCCGAAAGCAAATCCCCTTTGAACTGGAGTCGAAACCGAAAGCTTTTATTGTTGGAGCCAGAATAGAATCCACAAAACAGATGACTTCGGTACTGATACCACAATAAAGCAAATCTAAGATGGCGATACCGAAACCGATGAACTGAACAGGAAATCAACATAAAAACTTATTTGATGATGTAACAACTTCAGACAGAAACAACGATTACAATACTGACACTGCTACTGATTCGATACCGATACCACTATAGCCTGTGCTGCATCACAGATAATTCGGTTGCGCTTGTACATCCATCCCACAATGACGTCTTAGCATAATCCAATAAATCATATAAAAAATTAGCTACTGCGGTTGGTTCTTTAACATTTTCGTTCTCATCAATGCCTTGATCAACGGTAGGAAACATTAATCATGCTGCATCTTACACCATATGTTCCATCGGATTCATCACTGTATTATCATCCTCTACCGCTATAGGATTAGATGTAGGTTGAAAAAGTTCCCCATGATGATCCCATAAGTAATAATTCGACACAAAACCAAATTTATATAGATGTACTTCTACTACAGTTGGCTTTCAATGATTCAAATGTTTGCACTTACTACATGGACAATGAATGTCTACGTTATTTCGATTATTAGATTTAGCAAATTTAATAAATTATTGAGCACTGTTACAAAAATGTTCCTTTATCGATCCTTTCATATCAGTTCGGGATTCATACATCCAAAAAAATTGAAAAAATAATCGAACATTTTCCTAATTTGCAAAAAATATGTTAAAAAATTGATTAAACACTTTATATTAATTAAAGTCTTGTAAAAATTCATTAATAACTACATTTTTTTTAATTTATTTGTTTATTGTTTTTTACTTTGATGGTCGGTCATCCTACTTTCCATTACAAATACAATAATGTAATCACATTTTATAAATCATTTCAGATTAAACGATTCAATAAATTTCGGCAGCACTTCCTTTTAGTTCATGTATCATACACAAATGCATGTACACAGGGAACGAAAAAGAAGTTGCATCAAAATTTTGTGAACCAGTTAAACTAAAATGATTTATAAAATGTGCTTACGTTATTGTATTTGTAACTTGTCAGATACTGGGACAAATCCAACAAATATTATATTAGATGAATATAGATTTTTGTTTTGTGTAAAAACGAATACCCATATAACGATCATATATAACACTTATCAATGGGGCCAAAAATCTATAAGGGATTCACATAAGTCAAACACATTTTATAATTTCTATTTTAATGTATACATAATATTTTTAATATGTTCAATAAATATTTGTTACTACAGTTTCAATTTTAAAATGTACAGTTTCTTTTATTCAAATATAATACATTCCTCTAGAATATTTTATTGTTGTTATGCTCATTTCAAAATTTTACACTTCATTCAACTATTTATACATTTTACTTCATTAATTATAAATATTAACACATAATTTAAAATTTAGCTAACTATGTCAAGTTTTAAATTACGGATTTTTTATAAAAAAAATCAGAAGTTAGCACTTATAATAAATTAAATTATAATTATTTTATCCTATGCTAATACATACAACTAACACACGTTAGCAATTTTAATAAAGTACACATTTTCTCCTAAATGACAACAAAAATTGTTTCAATGTTTGACAAATATTTACACAAACTTATCAATAAACATGTTAATAAATAATACACACTAATTTTCAAATCACACAACCAATCAATAATTCTACATCAACTAACACAATATTATTATGACAACAACTACGATATTATTATGACAACAACTATGCGATAATCATCATTTTCAATCTCCTAATAAACTACATTTACTCCCAAATCAATCTTCAGCGCAATTATCATCATACGTATCCCACATGACAATCAATTTCAAATCCATAAATAACCAATTTTCAAACCCATAAACATCCAACTAAACCCTTGAATTAACCCTAGTTAAGCATGGATTAGGGTTAGAAGACATACCAACACTATTTTAGAGGCTTAGAGGCATGTTGGAAGGCTTAGAGTTCTGCAACGATGGAGATGTGACGGGATGGTGGGGTTTTGGAAAGAATTTGGGTTTTAGGAAATGGGGAAGATGAAGTTTCGTTGCTAGATGTATCAGCAGGCCGTGCAACGACCGCTTTTTTTAGCCGCCGCTATCCGTTACAAAGCCTCGTCGCTATTCGAAGTGCATCTTGTAGTGTTACTAATGTGACAAGCCAACCAGTTAAGACCGATAAGGGGTTGGAGTATTGACGAAATCTAGGTGAATTGGGTCCAAACCGGAATCGGTTGAACTTGCTCTCTAGCTGTATCCATAGAAGCACTCCAAGTCGTTATAATAGACAATTTTCCTCTAATAATGGTAGGAGCAGTTTACAAAACTCTATGTCTTTCTTTATCCAAGGAGAATTTCAAGTAGAACATATTGTCTACATAGATAATACATAAACCACCCCAGTTTCCCGACGCATTATGATACACAATGTGCGTTTCCACGTTTGGCATATGTGCATCTAAAAAAACCAGCTAGTTGATTCTTCCAAAATGATGATGCCTCACTAAGAATCTTGGGAGGAGGCTTCGAACCATTATCAGACAAAGGAATATTGAAATCTATGGGTTAATACTCTCCAGCTATGTTGGATAATCACGTAAATAGAGAAGACCAACTGGCCTTCGCAGATGCAACAGGTTCCTAGGCATTAACGCAAATAGATGGTGTGCGCTTGCAACCACTATCCACAGCAGGTTCAGTAGAAGGTGGATATGACAAGCCATAAATCCCATGATTACCAATAACATTATGACAACCAGATGTAACATTATGACAACCAGATGTAACATTATTCCCAACACAAGTACAGACTTGTGAAACTAAAACCGTGCTAGTATCAAGCACAAAAAGATCATTGACAACATTAACATACGTGTGATTACCCTTGATGCAAAGCCAAGCCGTAGGAGCAGAAGCCAACGTAGCAGATATAGGAGATTGGCCTAGGATATCAGCGCTAGTTATTACTTCTATGAAGAAGCCGAAGTCGGATCGTGTAGCAAATATTCAAGGGGGTAAGTGGTTGGTGGTTCTTGAACCGAGGAACGCAGTTGGTCAGGCTTAGAGTTACCAAAATCCACCTCGGATTGGTCAAAAATCGATTAGGCAGCGTAAGTGCGTCCATATCTGGTGATTGAATTTAGCAAAAAGTGATTTAAGGAACAAAGAATCTCAGTTTAGTTTTTCAGTTCTTGGCAATAGGAAGAAAAGGGAAAAAGACGAAGAAGGAGAAAAGAATTGGTGCATTGGCGATTAGGGATGGGAGGCGATAGAAAGAGAAGAGGCACAAGAAAATGGCCACGAAGCGCAAGAACATCCCTAATTTTGTCAGACATGACAATAACCCATAGCTTAAAGTTAGTGTGGTGCTAAGGGCACCCCAATTTACTCTTTCTATTACCGCTACTAAAAAATACCACAAGAATTATCGTTACACTCTTCTTAATACCTCACGTAAAACATAGGGGTTACCACACCACTGTTACCTTATTTTCCTCTCGTCTCTCATTCGTTCCTCTTTCGTTCCATTCTGAAGCCCTAGTTATTCAATCGATCGATCAACGATAAATCTCTCGACCCCGCAGCAATGCTGAGGAAGAAAAAAGTTGCAGATACATCGTTGTGTCAACCTCAGTTAACTCAATAAAGTAAGTTTAGGGCATCAAACGGTAAAAATTTGAATTTTCCTGCAGGAAAGATGAAGTAGACATCGATTGTTATTGATTAGGGTTTTCAGATTAGGGCTGACTACATGATTAGTTTGGCAAATACCGGTTGAGTGAGAGATTAGAATGAAGAGATAATGTGGTATTAGGAAGCATACAAAATTTAATGAGTTTTATTTTTTTAATTGTGGTATTAGGAAAAGGATATTGGGTGCCCTTAGCACCACACTAAAGTTATATGTAGAAAGGCAATCCTTTCGTCTCAACTGAAAGATCTTGAGGTGAAGGCTTCGTAACTTATTAAAAGTAAATTTTAAGAAAACCCCATTCGATTAAGTCAAAGGATACTGGGATGAAAGCTGTAACAAATTGGATTTTTGGATATGCAAACTAAACAGATTATAGTGTGTTCTCTACATTTTTAAAACTAAGAAGAATAAAATATGCTTTCATGAGCCTAACTCATCTAATATTTTAAAATGAAAAATAAAGAATTTGTGGATTTCAGAATTGTATGTATTGGAATAAATTAATTACCATGAGTATAATAAGGAATTTACACCAATTCGTGTTTGAAAATATTATTTTGACGGTTCAATTAAATATTGAAAATATAAAATATCGGTTCACAAGTAATATATTTAATTGTAAATTATATTTTCAACATGAAGTGTTAATTTGTTTTAACATGATATTTTATAATCTGTAAGTTGTGTATGGAAATGTAAGTAATATATCTTGACAAAATAAAATAGGGATTGTGTTCAAAACCGTGTTTGGGAATGGTTAGGTAAATTTTACCGTAATAGTATAATACTGAATTTTGTCACGATGGAAATAAATTTGTAAATTTTGTTATAACAACATTATTTGTGAATTTTTGTGTTGTTATTAAAATAAAAATGCTGATTGAGAACTAATGAATAAGTGTTAAAATAATAGTAATTGGGTTCTATATTTATTTTGTCAAATATATTGAGTTTGGTGTAAAAGATTTATGTTTGAAAGTATAAAACGTGTTTATAATTGAAGATTTGTGGTAAACCTTAGTCCAAAAGATATTAGCATGGTACCTAATCTTAACATGATTCGTCTAGTGCTAAGTATATGCAAAAAGGTAAAAGGAAAATATTTATTAACACATAATCTTGTGTTAAGAGATGCAGTCTTGTTATAAGGCTTAACTAAGCCAATATTGACTTCATTTGGGGCTATTGGGTCTAACAGGAAAACCCATGACCAACTTGGAATTATCTGAAAAAGGAGAAAAGCAAAGTGGTATACACACCTTTTCTCCTTACTTTCTTTTTCTTCCCGTTGAGACAAAAATAAAAATAGCTCCCTTCTCCTCAAAATGTCCACCTAAACCAAGCTTTCTAAGTGTAATGGAAAAGAGAGGCTTGCTAGTCCTTGTTTACTTGAGCATATCAATCTATAACAAGCTATTCAATCATCATTCAGTAGAAATGAAATTTCATAAGCAGGTTACAAGAGGCTTGCATGTCTCTGCTATGTACTTCCATAGGTTCCTAAAGCTGTATATCATAGTTTGGCAAGCTCAAATCGCTAAAATCTCCCTGAATCCAATTTCAGATGAGTCATTCGACTCACGCTTTCTAGTTTACAACATTTTTTATTTTATTTGTGCTGGGTTTAAAAAAATACGTGGAAATTTGTAAGTTTTGTCTCTAGTTTTTCTCTATCACGTAAAACAGCCTTGGTGTTACGACCGCCCACAACTCCGGCACTTAATAAGGGAAATAATGCGCTGAAAGACATGCAAGACAGCTATGGACGATAATCAGGGTAAGATAACACAAGCGGAATTTGTCATATAACTAAACAACGCAAGGGTAAAATATAACAGAACATATACAACATGCAATAATAGTGAAGCAGAATTGAGCAGAATCTTAAACTTTTTCATATCACCATGAAAATATCCATACGACCTTGGATTACACCATAAGATTCTGTACAATAAGCCTCACTACAAGTTACTTACATCAAACAACGGAAAAACAAAAAATAGTAGAAATAATACGCCAGCCTCCTGCTCGTCGTCGCTCAGCAACATCGTCCTCATCAAGATCTACTACATTTCACCTGCTACTCAGTCTGCCCATCCACAACCGGATGAACATCCCAGGGTAATAAGAGGAAGACATAAAACCTTGAGTCTGACAATAGTGTTAATGAGCGATAAACAACTATCTAACATCATCAATAAAGTATATGAGAATAGGCAGATTAATCAACTAATCTACCAACATCAACAGAGAAGAACCCAAACTAGTCTTCCCCTCATTCGACAATGATAGTCTTTACAACAATAAAGTATAAACAAATAGTACATTCATGCAATTAGTTATCAAGCATAGACCATCCTAATCGATATCGACATCTCCTAAGCACAAGCCACGAAGGCCTAAACCAACATCAGAAAAGCACCCAAGAGATATCCCTTTCGACGTCGAATAATCTACACAAGATGATACAAGCAAAACAATCCTCATCCATGACTCTGGCTATCACTGCCAATCCTGCTTTGAAACCATCGTTAAGACCAACTCAACATCCTGTCATTCATCAAGGGCTAATGATAAACCCTGGTTCTAGTCAAACTACTGCATGTCCCACATACATTTTCCTCCTCGAGACAACTAGACCCATCCCATGTGCCTAGGGTATTCGACCAGCTAACTTCTAGTCTTTTGGGCATCCCTGATATACCCTTGCTTTGAGTCCACTAGAACCTACGACAACGATAATTCCTCGGCCTTCGATATCTCTAGCCACCCAACCTGATGTCTGTTTATAAGCTCAAGTGACTTCTCGGGTAACCATTATCCATGAACTCACAACCTAGAGTCGTCTTCATATTCGTTGCATTTCATCAATCAACGAACACATCATAACATTTCGAACATTCCATCTTGAATTAACTTCGAAGCTACATCCATTATTGAACCAAAACACACGTCGTTTCGTCGATATTCAGCACATAACGTTTCATCTTTTCCATGTATAGCAATCCATAACATTTTAGCCTACTTTCACATCGTTTCCAAAACGCTGCGATCCCTTCACAAGCCTAACGACCTGACCCATTAGGTTGGTCCACCAATCCAACAACCCGACTTGCTTCGGACAACCCAACTCCAACCACCCCAGAGCCAACGACCTGACATGCCATGACCTGAGCTGCACGACCTGATTTCTGTCTTGAATAGTCCAATGCTGAACGACCTGGCCAACTTCAAAGTAAAACGACCCAATCCATGGAAGCCAACAACCCGACTTCACGTTGCACTTACACCACTATAGCCGACCCACTTCGGACGACCCATGCACAACGACCCGAAAGTGCACCGACCCATCTCCTTTTCTTGCTCCTCAAGCCAGACGACCGACGACCCAGAGACTTAGCCGACCTGACCCAAGCTAATTCAACCGATCTATCTCCAAACGACAACCTTGATGCAAACAACTCATCTAAATCATCCAGTTCAACCATCAACACTTTATGAAATCATCAACAACACTTAAATGACAATTATTCATCATACAACCATATGGAACTCACCAAATCATGATAAATCAATGAATAAACAAAATAGTGGATCTAAACTTATATGAACATATGAATTAACATAAGAATTACCAGTTTAAGTTGCTAGATTAGATCATATGGTGATCCAAATGAAAATATACTTACCATGATGTAGATCTAGGTGAAAACAACTTAGAATGATGAAAATAAGATCAAACAACTTATTTACTTGATTGAATCCGCATGAAAGATTCTTATTACTCACCAAATCTTCGAAATAACTTTAAATCGCTAAATTCCCAACTCGAACAACGAAGAATGATCTTCAAACATCTCAATTTAATGTAATCTACCTTTACTTGATGTATATCTAGCTTTACTTGTTGTAGAACTTCAATCTTCTTGCGTAGATCTAGAATTTTAATGGAGGAAAGGTGTATTTGATTGAGCAAGGAGGATTACGAGCTCAAATAAATGAGAGAATGAAGAAAAGTAACCCACTCTCCATGCCTCTAACCCCCTATTTATAGCCTCCAGCTAGCCCACTAATGGGTCACACCAAATCAGCCCATTGATGACTTGCCAAACCTATACAGAAATTGTGTAGCACTAAAACACTGATTCCTCCCAAACCGCTGAACCAAATCTTTAATGTGGCCACTCTACAAAATTGGCAATACCATTTCCTTTCCAATGAAATTGATCTCTACACCTGATTTGATCCCAATCAAAAGTTATGCCATGTACAAAACTACCAGGAGAAGTCATAAATAAAATTGGTAAAAATTATGGACATGTCTCACTTCTCCGTATACATCATATTAAAATATGAGAATGATCCAACCCTTAGGGAAATAAATAAAAATATTTTATGATCCTTCGATACGTAAAATGCGGACTGTTACACCAGGTTGCTACTTCGGGTTGTTATATATTGTTCTATACTTCATGAAATTGTGTCATGCTTTATCTAAATCAAAGTGGAATTCATGTCTTTGTCCAAGTCAAATTTCAGGTCGATTTGGCCACATTTTTAAATTGAAACATAGGCATGGAATTGAACTCAAACAAGCTTAGTTGCCAGGGCAAACTCGCGATGCCCGGGTCAACCACCACGTCGGGTTAAGTTTAGGAGTTGCGTAAGAAACTCCTGTTGCTTTTTGATGGATTGCTCTAAGTTTTGCAATGAATGTTTGTGCCACTTTGATGAATTTTGAAATGAATTTAGGGAAGAATTATCATTAGCTCCAATCGTATTCATGTGAGCCTACATTACATTTAATCCATACTTCAGATTCATTGATTCATGTTGGTTTTTAGACTAGTTTTCCATGTTGAATTTTGGGGTATTGTGACACATGTATATTTTATAAAACGGTTTTATGGATAAAATATTAAATATGGATTTTCTTATAGCTTTGAGACAAAATGGTTTTATTGTTTTGTTTTAAAAATATAAATCATCTTAAGGCAATATATTTTTTTGAATTTTAAAAACTTAAAAAGAAACAATCCAAATGATTTTAAAGCCTTTTCATAAACTTGTTTTCTCAAATCAAGTATTTTCGCTTTATAAATTCACGCATTTATGCGCCCTTCTAGAAGGCGTGATTGTGATCGAACGATATCATTAATCCACGTAATCGCATAGAATCATCCTTGTGATGCCACATAATCGTACCGATCGTCGTATCCAAACTCCTCGGTCGAACCAAGACTCAACACGAAGTAATGCCCTACTGTCCACGATATACCACCCAGTGAGTGTATATAGACCCTCACATGGACGAACTCTCTACTGTACCCCGAGTCCCATAATAGGGTTGCATTAAATGCATGGAACTCGACCAGGAGATTTCTATATCTATAAAGGTCCATCTCGTAAGGCCTATAGTATATATATCCAGAGTATGGTCTGCATTTTTACGGTGGCTATGGTCACACCCTGACCCCTCCCTTAACTAGTGAAAGACTACATCAAGAGCTAAGTGACGTGCCCCTAGCAAACAATCTAATATCCAATTTTTGACCGTTCAAAATTGAATACGCGCGTATATTTGATCCATTTTGTGTCTATTTGATGTCCATTTTGTGTCTATTTGATGTCCATTTGCATGCGCGCATGCATCCTTTCATTTTCTAATGCATGCGTTGGTTTCCTTTTCTATTCCTAATGCATGCATTGGTTTCCATTTTCAAACGTTGGCATTAATGCATGCATTCATGTTGCTTTTATTCCCACATTAAATGTCATGCGTTACTTATTTTGTTCCCATTCACATAAACCATGCATGCGTGTCATATAATTCATTTATTCCATACGTGCATTCCATTCTTATGTCCACTTTCAAAACTAAATGCACGTCCTTTGGTTTTTGCTTTTTGTTTCCACGCCATGCAAGTCCATTTGCCTTCCATATTAAATCATACGTTATAAACCCAAAAGACATATTTGCGTTTCAAGACATATTTGCGTTTCAATTCTGTACGTTGTTTCAAGACATAAGTAAAACCATTTCGGCTTCTCAACTTTTTTTCCAAACCGTTCGCTCACTACAAGTGCAAACAGTCCTTTTGTTTCATATTCCGCCTGTTCACTTTATTTACATTTCCAAACGCATATCCATTTGTTAATTTCCGAGGTCACCTTTCATATTCCAATGCCACCTTTTATCTCCAAAGCCAAACCACATTTTTCTCATTTGCCTTCGTGGAAAAGAAAATGTCTTTAGTTTTCTTCTCTTCCATCTCGTGTCACCATCGCCTTCGATACCTCTCTCGATCACCCAAGCTGCATCACTCTCTTCCTACTGCCTGGCTCAGCTGAAGCCGCCTCTCTCCCGCACCAAAGTCTGAACCCCTTCTGTCAGCGACCCTCCGCGCCCAGCTCCCTGGTGACTCAAGCTTCCGCGTCCGAAACTCCGTTGCCAAGCACCTGAACGCCAACGTCAGCAACCCCCTTAAGCTTTCCCTCCGACCCATGTTAGGCGCCACCCAAGCCTAAGCCTGTTGGCGGTGACCATGCTTCGTCATTTGTGCCGAGTCCCTTTGTTTAATTTGCTGTTGCTTCTTCTATCTTTATTTGAAATTCAAGTGTTCGGCTATGTTGAGATGGTCCTCTACATGCCTTCTAGTGTGCGTTGTGTTTGCATCCTTCTTTACAAGAGAATTGTTGCCGTCTTTGATTTTAGTTTGCTTGGTTTTTGTTCATGTTGAACCGTGTTTGCGGAAAAACAAAGTTTGGCCTCCTAAAAAAAAATGAAAAGAAGAGAGATTAGATTTGCTATTTATTTGGGATTTGGTCGATGATTTGATATGGCGTTTGTAGTCGAGATCATTGTCGCGCCTTCCTTATCATAGCTTGTTTATGCTTGTGTTGATTCTATCTGTATCCATCTGCTTGTCGTCGCCACGAAAAGTGAGTTTATCTCACACCTGACTCACATTACTTCATAGATGTTAGACCAACTAAATGAACTGTTATGAAATGTATATGATTGTCAATAGAAATTGTTTGTTTGAAATATACACTTTCATATGTGACACGATATTCATATGACATGTACATACACTGATTTTATATGACTATGATGTGATTGATGATATGTGATGATTTGTTATGTTGTAGATACCCCTAGTTTAGGAAAAATCACTAAGGGTTGAAATGATACATACCCGAACGGACATTAGATTAAGGAAAAATCATTATGGGTTGAAATGATAGACCTGAATGATTTTTACTGAATTTGGGATTGCGGGTTGAAATGATAAACCCGTAGAAATTTTATAAATTGCGGGTTGAAATGATAAATACCCGTATCACTTGACCATAGGGTAGAAAACTATATACGGACACCGTTGGTCATGTTTTCGAATTAAAATGATTTGGAAAGTTTGATTGTAATAATATTAATTTAAGATCTTATATTTTATATATATATTTTAGAAGTTTATACTTAAATTTTGTAAATTTTAAATTGAAATTAATAGCATTTACATTTGGTAACAATTAATTGAACACAAAATTTAAACGTTATTGCATTTACATTTTATATATATATATATAATTTTAGTAGCATAAATTAAACTTTTTATTTACATTAACATAACGCATAATTAGATCAAAATACAAATAATTTAGGTCAAAATATTTAATAGCTTTTAGAAATATTTCAAAATAGACCAACGGTGTCCGTATAATATTTTCTACCTAGGACAAGTAGCACGGATGTATATCATTTTAACCCGTCAAGTTTCAAATCCCGGGTGTGTATCATTTCAACCCGCATCCCAAATCGATTCAGTTTTGTTCCTAAACTATACAGTGATTCGGGTGTATATCATTTCAACCCGTCATGAATTTCTAAGCTAAAGGGAACTTGCAGTGTGAGTTTCGGCAATTACATAAGCACATAAAACAATATCTATCATCATGTAAACAAAATATCATTTCAAGTCATGTGTGTGTCGGTGTGTCATATTTGCATATACAGTGCTAACACTTCAATAACATTTCAAATACAGTTAATTCACTTTCAATAAAATATTAGTCAAATGTGAGTTGAACTCACCTTCCGCGGTACCGATATAGAGATGAAAATGGAAAGAAGCAGAAACCAATGACCTCGAACTTCAACGAACTGGATAAACAGATTACGCTCGACGGTCAACATACGTAAAATTAGAACGAAGTTTGATAAAATAAATAAATAAAATAAAGTTTTTTTTAAGGGCCTAAATGGTATGCGGCAAAAAGGACAAAATGTTACAAGAATTTGAATGGCTCAAAAGTTGCATCTACAGGTACACGCATGGAACAATGCATGGGTACAACTTAAGGCCAACATGTTAAAGTTAGTTGCATGCTATACCAACGTAAGGCAAACTATGTATGCAACTTAGTTGCATGCTATAGGTACACACATGTTACAAAAATGGTTTTTTTTTTCTTTCAATAAAACAAAACAATAATTTTTTTTTTAAATTATAAACGCATGGTATAAGGTAAGCCAGTAAGCTTGCGCATGGTCTGTACAGTGCGCATGGTCTCTTTTGTCAAAATACATGTTATTTTATACAATGGTTTCTAGCTGATATTTATCAAATCTATTATTTACTTTACAAAATTCTCTACTGTACCTACTTTATGCTTTAGTCATACTTAGTATAGGTCACTGTAACCAAACTTATATACTACAGTAGAACCTAACAAACATTTTCCACATGGCATGGTTTCTTTTGCATGGTAAGGTACTAAGTCACACATAGAAAATGAACAGCACATATCCTATATCCATTCTAGTGATGCCCCATTAAAATTTATATCATACAGTAAATATATTTCTCTATTATTATATAGCGTTTCAAAACAAAATACACATACATATTTTAACAAAACAAAAGTCCCCTTTTTAACTTTAAAGCTTGGTCATGAGGAGATGCTCGACGATGGGTGCTGGGCTTCGGTCGGATGGATGTTGGGTCTAATTTGGTCGAAGGCGCAGCAGGTCAGGGCGGAGCTGGTTAGGGTAGCGGACGCACGGCCAAATGTTGTGAATGCTGGGATCAAAACATTTTTTATTTTTATTTTTGAAAAAAAAGGCAGATCGGTTTTGGAGGAAGGAAGGGAAGACGGGTTCTAAGGTGATGGGAAGGTTTGCTCACAAGTTTACATGCATAAACGAAAACAAGAAAAGAAGAAAACATAGTAAAATGAAAGGGAAAGTCAGAAGGTACCTCGCGAAGGAATGATCTGAATTCTGTAGCCGGATCTGAAAAAATGGGAAGGAGAGGAGATGCGCAAGAAATGGAAGGGAAGAGAAAATGGATCGTGCTCGGTAAATATAGCATAAAACAAAGATGCCCAAAAGTTTCGGTTTGCATAATTTTGGCTATTTTTTTTATTTATTTCCATGAATGCAAAACGTTACGCATTTACTGCCACAAATCTAGAGTTTTCAAAATTTATATTTAAACTGTCCAATTAACACGTATAACCGGTAACTCCGTATACCGATATAAATAAATGTTTACACAGCTCCTTCACAAACCGAACTTCGAAATTTAGAATTAAATATACCAAAATGATCAGCCCGACAAGACGAACGTAAGCGTAAAATAAAATCAGTGTCATGACACTTCGCATAAAAATCCGTTACGGACCCCTTTTTTTTAAAAAAAAAAAAATGCAAACAATTCAAATTGGACGTATCCATATTTTTCAACCAAAATTTCACATTCACTTCATCTAATTAGACGTATTGCAAATATAAAATTTCCATTTCAAAATTTTATTGTATTCTTTTATGTAAATTTCAGTTAATTACGCTTAAATTTTAACTTCTTTATCAAATTCATCAATTAAACGCTCAAAATTTTACGGGCCGTTACACTCTCCACCACTCAAAACATTTCGTCCCGAAAAGGAATGGGATAGAGGGATGAAAACAACAAGAAGATAAGATAAATTTGAATCAAAAGATACCTGGAATGAATAATTCCGGATTCGAAGCACGAATGCTCTCCTCCGTCTCCCAGGTACAATCTCTGTCATCAGCACTCCACTGCACTTTGACCAGACTGACTGATTTCCTTCTCAATTGCTTCGTACCCCTATCCACGATACGAAGTGGCTTTCTCTCGACAGTCAGATTGGGCTCAATATCCAGATTTTCTAATGCTGAAGACTGAACAATCAAGGAAGGATCATGCAAATACTTGCGAAGATGGGATACGTGAAACATGTTGTGCACCCCTGCAAGCTTTTCAAGTAACTCAACACGATAAGCTAAAGGACCTACTTTCTCCAATATGCGAAAAGGACCAATGAATCTGGGAGCAAGTTTCCCTTTCCGACCAAAACGGACTGTATTCTTCAGTGGAGATATTCTGAGGAAAACTTGATCGCCAACCTCAAACACTAAACTTCTTCTTCGCCTATCAGCATACTTTTTCTGTCGATCTTGGGCAATTCTCATCTTGTTTCTAATATCTTCGACTTTCGCTGATGCTTCCAAAATCATATCTGGCCCAAGAACTAAACGATCACCTGTCTCAATCCAACACGAAGGAGATCTGCATGGTCGCCCGTACAACCAACGTCTCGATAGTGAAAGATCGATGGTCTCTAGGTTAGCTCTAGTCTTTCCACATCACACACTAACTGCCGAAGACAGGTACCCAACAATTACTATCCTGTATTGGTCCTGACCCAGCCCCTTCCCAAGGCAATCGCCAAATCACCCAATGCCATCTGCCACAACCTTCTGACTGTCAAGCTATAGTTGTAGCCAAGGTATACACATCGGGTGGTGCCGCTCAGACCCAACCCCTACGAGTACAACTGTAACGGCCCGCCCCGCACAAACCGACATTTACCCCAAAAGTGCGCTGTACACATGTCCAGTTAGCACGGGACGGTCGTCAGAAGGAAAGGAAAGAAGGAAATGAACTAACAAGGAACTTGTAGAATGTCTCACAGCGCATGGAACAAAATATAATAACAACATACTTGACATAAAACAGGTGAGACAGTGCATAAGCTGAAAACAAACTAACATAGCAGCGGAAAATCCAAGTACAACTTATGATCCAAAGCCAACATTATTACAACTTTTCAAACTGTCTCAAAAAAGCAAAAGTAAGATAAGGGAGGTACACTACTAATGCCCAAGTAGCGACCACCAATGACATAGGGAGAATATCTATATATCATACGTGGAAGCCTCCTGCTCGCCTCCGAATCAGCTACTCGCGCATCACCTGCTAACCTGTCTCTAGTCTGCTCGTGTGAGCACCCAGAGTAATAAGTAGAGACATAAAACTCTGGGTCAGACAAAAAGTCTGGTATGAGCGATAAGCATCTAAACAGAACAATAACAGGTATACTAAACCATACCTGAACCTGGACCTGCAACCAAAGAGTTAGCACTACATACTGTACAACACTCTAAGGTGCCATTTCAAATGGTGTAAAGATAACGGGGGTGGGGGTGTGCATGTCATAGCGATGGCAAACAATCAGGCATAACAACCATCCTCACATCTCTCACTCAATGCGTAAAGCATACGATATCCACCACTTCGATCACCCAATATACTTTGCTATGATCACTTTGCCCCATGAAGTCACAATGACTTCACTGCACTGATCCATAACCGATAATCCTTTGCTATGTCCACTTTGCCCCATGGAGTCGCAATGACCCCATTGCACTGGCTCATAGCCTTACTAATCCTTTACTATGTCCACTCCGCCCCATGGAGTCACAATGACCCCACTGCACTGGCTCATAGTCTTACTACGATCACTTTGCCCCTCGAGTCATAATGACTCTACTGCACTGATACGTAGTCCTGCTACGATCACTTTGCCCCTCGAGTCATAATGACTCTACTGCTCTGATACGTAGCCCATCATTCCTTTTAGTGGTGAATCGAAGTTATGAACGTCGACAACTCCTTATCACACGTCCCGCAGCAGAGCCCAACCATGAAGTGAACTCATTTGTTCCCAACTGAATCCTGAGCTCTAACTTCCATTTGGACTACCTTTGCATCTCGGGTTATTGGTCACCACCGGATCGGTTCAGATCCCCTCTTAACAATCGGTTCGGTTCGGCCTTCAACATCCTTCACTGGATCGGAACGGGATCTCCAGCACACCACGGTTCGGATCGTCATCACCCGCATCGGGTCGGGTCGGGTCTCCAAGTCCATTTCCATCTATGGGTTCGGATCGGGGTCCTTCTGGCGATTCGGGTCGGGGTACTCTCCTCCAGGCCAAGTACAACGGTTCGTGCTCACCATCTCTAAGCGGATCGGGTCGGAGCTGATGGCGGATCATGGGGAAGGGTCTAACATCGGTTCGGTTAGGGTCTCCATAGCCGATCCGATCCGGTCCAATATCCTGCATTTTCCTGCAACTTTCCAGCGACTGTTTATACGTCTCTCGACGGCGTTTTCGACCATTCTAACTATTCTAAACAATCACAAAGCATACCGCAAAGTCATAGCAATAAGTAGAAGTGACCTCAAACACCAAAACATCAATATGATAGGTTAAAATGGATCAAACATAGCCAAAACCCCATATTTTCCCTTAATCCCTCTTAATCATGTTTAGGTGAAACTAATGATATGATTAGCAAAACTTAACCAAACTAACCCAAATTCATATCAGATGTCTAAAACATCATTTCGAATTCTATAAATATTTTTCCATAATTTTATCATGTTTAAATTCGCTAATTAACACTAATTACCCTTAATTAGCCATAATTAGTGAGGAACTATGCAAATCACTCACCTTAGCCACAAATAAGACTTAGATCTGAAATAAATTTCTGATTTGGTGTGAATCCCAATGCTAAACAGCAGCTCTAATGTTGATTTGGTGTTGATCTCTCTTGATTTGATGTTGCTAAGCTTAATCCTTGATTAGAGAGTGATTTGGAGGTGATTTAGAGGTTGGAGGCCATTTTTAGGGTTTCTAAGAGGTAAGTGGAGGTTAGAAAACTGAAATGGAATGAAACCCTAACTCTTTTCAGCCTCCCCATAACCCTAATCCCGAAATGGGTTATGAGCCCATTCACTAATCACCCTATTTGGCCCGGTTAAGCAGTTTTTCACCTTCCAAATGTTATTTCAGCCATATCTCCCAAACGGTAAGTCCGTTTTTCGCATGTGACCACTCTACGGAAAGGTAAACCATCAAACAAATCTAATGGAAGTGGTTTCAGGTCAAAATTCCTTTCCAATCAAAAGTTATGGCCGAAACAAGATCAGCTAGGGGCAAAACGGTCATTTAAAAATCGACAAAAATCATGAACATGGGAAATGACTCTAATGGTTGTTTCCCAAAGTTACATGACCATATGACTTCATATGGAAAAGAAATAAATATTCTACGATCCTCCGATTCGTAGAATGCGGGTTGTTACATTCTCCCCCCCCCCCCCCCAAAATTTCGCTCCCGAAATTCCCTAACCAAAACACACACAAGGGTCCCGCATGCCTATCAGCCATAAAACAACAATCAAACATGAAAAACAAGCAAATCAAGTCTATCCTAGCATGCGGAATAACTAAATTACAAAGTAAATCTTACCCGGCAAAGAGTTCTGGATACGTCTTCCTAATGCTCTCCTCCGTCTCCCAAGTACAGTCATTCTCGTTCTCGCCCCACTGAACCTTGACTAGCTTCACCGCCTTCCTTCGAAGTTTCTTCGTATCATGCTCGACAATACGAATCGGCTTGCGGTTCCCAACCGCCTCGGGTTCCACTTCGAAGTCCTCTAACTGATCAGGTGAAATAGTCATATCTGGGTCGTGCACGAACTTCCTTAGTTGGGAAACATGAAATACGTTGTGAACTCCCGCCATCTTTTCGGGTAAGCCAACTCTATATGCCAAATTCCCAACTAGTTCAAGAACTGGGAATGGGCCAACAAATCTTGGTGCAAACTTGCCTCTCCTGCCAAATCGTATCACGCTCTTCAACGGAGAAATCTTGACAAACACCAAGTCACCAACGGAGAATTTTAAGTCTCTTCTCCTCTTATCAGCATAACTCTTCTGCCTATCTTGGGCAGCCTTCATTCGTTGCTGAATGATCTTAATCTTGTTTGAGGTTTCTCTTACCACATCTGGTCCAAGTACAAACTTCTCACCGGTCTCTATCCAACATGATGGTGAGTTGCACGGTCTTCCGTACAAAGCTTCATATGGAGCCATACCGATACTGGATTGGTAGCTATTATTATATGCAAACTCTACTAGATGCAAATGGTCATCCCATGATCCACCAAAATCCAATATACAAGCTCTCAAGAGATCTTCCGATATACGATTCACCCTCTCCGTCTGACCGTCGGTCTGAGGATGATATGCGGTACTGAGATGTAATTTTGACCCTAGAGCCTCTTGTAAGCTCTTCCAAAACCCACTAGTAAACAACGGGTCTCGGTCACTCACAATGCTTTTAGGTACTCCATGAAATCTCACTACCCACTTTATATACAATTCTGCTAACTTAGCTGCCGTTCTGGTCGATTTGACTGGTATAAATCTTGCACTCTTAGTCAATCGATCCACAATTACCCAAATGCTATCATGTCCCGATCTAGTCCTTGGTAAACCATCAATGAAATCCATCGAGACTTGCTCCCATTTCCATTCGGGAATTTCTAATAGTTGCAACAAACCACTAGGCTTCTTTTGCTCGGCTTTAACTAGCTGAAAATTCATGAATTTGGATATAAACTTCCCAACGTCTCTTTTCATCCCTTCCCAGTAGTAAGTCTGTCTCATGTATCGATACATCTTATCACCACCGGGGTGTATAGTCAGTTTTGAGTGATGACATTCTCTAAGCACTTCATCTCTCAAACCATTCACGTTGGGTACAACTAGTCTTCCATTCTTTCTAAGCCATCCATCTAGATCAAGCCCATAAAAATTCATCTCCTCACCGTCGATATCCATTTCTAACTTGGAGATGATTTCCAATAGATTAGGATCGTCCCTCTGGCTGGAACCAATCCGCTCTATCAAAGTGGGTCTGATCGCCAAACTAGCTAGCATTTCTAGATCCAATTCGCACTTTGGTCTGAAATCAAACCCTGCGATATACTCCAGTTGCTTCCATTCAAGAAACATAGCCCCTAAACTGGCATGTCTCCTACTCAAGGCATCGGCTACCGCATTACGTTTCCCAGGTGTGTATGCGATATCAAAATCATACGAAGCCAAGAACTCTAACCATCTCTGCTGACGGAGATTCAGATCCTTCTGAGAGAAGAGACACTTTAACGATTTATGGTCGGTAAACAACTCAAATCTCTCTCCCAAGAGATAATGTCTCCACATCTTCAGCGCAAACACGATCGCTGTTAGTTCCAAATCATGGGTAGGGTACCTTTTCTCATGTGGCTTTAGTTGCCGACTAGCATAAGCTACAACCCTACCTCCTTGCATCAATACAGCACCTAGTCTGGTACCACAAGCATCCGTGTATACCGTCATTTTTTCATTCCCTTTAGGAATGACTAACACTGGAGCATGCGTCAACTTTTCTTTTAGACTCTTGAATGCATTTTCACACACTTTGTCCCAGACGAAGGCCTGATTCTTCTTAGTCAACTGAGTCAACGGTGCTGCTATCTTGGAGAAGTCCTGGATAAACTTACGATAATATCTAGCTAACCCCAAGAAACTTCTTACATCTGTTGCATTCTTGGGCGTAGGCCAATCCTGTACCGTAGCCACCTTCGTAGGGTCCATGGCAATACCATTCTCTGAAACAACATGGCCCAAGAATCTCACTTCCCTTCTCCAGAAGTGACACTTAGAGAATTTCGCTTTCAATTGGTGTTTCCTCAACACCTCCATCACTATCCTCAAGTGTCCCTTGTGTTCCTCCTCTGTCCTCGAGTAAACAAGGATGTCGTCTACGAACACAAGAACAAACTTATTCAACTGATCTCTGAATACTCGATTCATAAGATCCACAAAGTATGCTGGTGAATTGGTCAACCCAAACGACATGACCAACCACTCATAGAATCCAGACGGCGTCCTAAATGCCATTTTCGAAACACTCTCATCTGCTACTTGGAGCTGATGAAATCCTGTCACGAGATCCAACTGGGAGAACACTCTTGCTCCTTCCGGTTGATCAAACAAATCATCTATCCGCGGTAGAGGATACTTATTCTTCCTCGTCACCTTATTCAACTCGCGATAGTCCACACACAACCGAAGGGAACCATCTGCCTTAGTGGCAAACACAACTGGTGCTCCCCACTCGGAGACACTTCTTCTAATAAATCCCTTCTTCGAAAGATCGCTTACTTGCACCCCGAGCTCTCGCTGCTCCCTTGGTGCCATACGACGAAGTGGCATCACTATAGGTCTGACATCTTTCACTAAATCAATACGGAACTCAATCTCTCGGTGTGGTGGAAGCCCGATCACCTCCTCGAAGACGTCCGGATACTGGCCAACCACGGGCACATCTGACAACTCATCATGCGGGATGTCGAGGGAATTTATAAAACTAGCCATTACCCCATCACTAGGTAGACTACCAAACTCTACCCTCCGCCCATCATCCGCCCTAACTGTCACCAAAAAGCCCTCACAGTCTACCACCACCCCGTATCTTTGGAGCCAATCGACCCCCAATACAATGCCATACCCATTAAAGCCCAAAACAAAGCAATCACAAACAAACATATATCCATGACTCGATAAGACCAAATTTTGGCAAATCATACTAAGGTTAGTCGAACCACCAATCGGGTTCATCACAACCAACGGTCTATCGACTATCTCGGGTTCCAGTCCCAACCTATCCACCAGGTCACTAAATATGAAGGAACGGGAAGCCCCAGTATCAAACAAAACTTGAACGGGTACATCATAAATAGAAAGCATACCTTGAATGACAACATTCTTTCCTTTCTCCGCCGCAGTTGGGGCATTCGACGAAGAAGGAACATCATCGATAGCATATGCTTTCACAATCTGCTTCTCCTTAAGAGGTTGTGGACACTTATCCTTATGATGTCCCACTTGGCCACAGTTGTAGCACTTCCTATCCGCTGGCTTGGCCCGACATTCTTTAGCATAATGGCCCTTCTTACCACAGCTGAAGCACTCAACATCTTTCTTGCTCTTTTTCTGGCCATCCTTAGCTTGGTTCTGTTTCCTCTTATTCTGAGAGTTATTCTTGCCTCCACCGCCCGCTTGCGGTTTCAGCCCTTCTGCAGATGCAACCTCAGTCTTTGGCTTAGGGTAAAGACTCTCTGATCTCAAAGCTTTCCCCACAATCGATTCAAAAGTCTCATCGATGTGGTTGATAAGCCTTTCCCCCAAGTATCCATCCAACCCAGTAATGAACTTCTCATTCTTCTTCTCAGGAGTATCGATAAGAGATATTCCATACTTCGACAAAGTGTCGAACTCAGCAATATAGTCAGAGACTGCCCTACCATTCTGCTTGAGTTCCAAAAATCTCTTAAACAACACCGACTTATGGGAAACTGGAATGAACTTCTCGCTAAAGCGAGCCTTGAACTGATCCCAAGTAACCTGATCTTCTGGAGTAGCTGTTTTAATGGCATTCCACCAATTCATCGCTCGCCCTTGCAGCTGACGAGACGCTAGCCTTCTCTTCATCGCATCCTCAATACCCAAGTCGTCGAAGATACGATCACAGCTATTCAACCAATCCTGTACATCTGTGGCCGACTCCTTCTGTGGAACGACTTCCCACAAAGGTTAGTGTAATCCTTGCACAACTTGGCGAAATCGACCCTAGGCGCCTGCACTACTGGACCACCACCATTACCGGAATTGGGAACTGCCCCTTGAACATCCCTAAGCATCTCCCTCATGAAGTTAGTGAACATCGTCCTCATGTCAGGAGCATTTCCATTATTGGTCCCTCTACCAGCACCCCTCGTGTCTCGACTCATCGTTCAATCTGCAAAGAGAAAACGATTAACGACCCCATAGTGGAGCTAGTGCAGTACGACTTCATCCTTATACTACTAATAGTATATATATATATATAGCTTTTGAAAACCAAAGTAATCACAAATACGCGCTCTCATATACGTACTATCTCTCCCTAGTGTCTTTCCCTAGGTTAACTACGCAACCTAGAGCTCTGATACCAAATGTGACGGCCCGCCCCGCACCAACCGACGTTTACCCCAAAAGTGCGTTGTACACATGTCCAATTAGCACAGGACGGTCGTCAGAAGGAAAGGAAAGAAGGAAATGAACTAACAAGGAACATGTAGAATGTCTCACAGCGCATGGAACAAAATATAATAACAACATACTTGACATAAAATAGGTGAGACAGTGCATAAGCTGAAAACAAACTAACATAGCAGCGGAAAATCCAAGTACAGCTTATGATCCAAAGCCAACATTATTACAACTTTTCAAACTGTCTCAAAAAAGCAAAAGTAAGATAAGGGAGGTACACTACTAATGCCCAAGTAGCGACCACCAACGACACAGGGAGAATATCTATATATCATACGTGGAAGCTTCCTGCTCGCCTCCGAATCAGCTACTCGCGCATCACCGACTAACCTGTTTCTAGTCTGCTCGTGTGAGCACCCAGAGTAATAAGAAGAGACATAAAACTCTGGGTCAGACAAAAAGTCTGGTGTGAGCGATAAGCATCTAAAGAGAACAATAACAGGTATACTAAACCATACCTGAACCTGGACCTGCAACCAAAGAGTTAGCACTATATACTGTACAACACTCTAAGGTGCCATTTCAAATGGTGTAAAGATAACGGGGGTGGGGGTGTGCATGTCATAGCGATGGCAAACAATCAGGCATAACAACCATCCTCACATCTCTCACTCAGTGCGTAAAGCATACGATATCCACCACTTCGATCACCCAATATACTTTGCTATGATCACTTTGCCCCATGAAGTCACAATGACTTCATTGCACTGATCCATAGCCACTAATCCTATGCTATGTCCACTTTGCCCCATGGAGTCGCAATGACCCCACTGCACTGGCTCATAGCCTTACTAATTCTTTACTATGTCCACTCTGCCCCATGGAGTCACAATGACCCCACTGCACTGGCTCATAGTCTTACTACGATCACTTTGCCCCTCGAGTCATAATGACTCTACTGCACTGATACGTAGCCCATCATTCCTTTCAGTGGTGAATCGAAGTTATGAACGTCGACAACTCCTTAGCACACGTCCCGCAGCAAAGCCCAACCATGAAGTGAACTCATTTGTTCCCAACTGGATCCTGAGCTCTAACTTTCATTTGGACTACCTTTGCATCTCGGGTTATTGGTCATCACCGGATCGGTTCAGATCCCCTCTTAACAATCGGTTCGGTTCGGCCTTCAGCATCCTTCACTGGATCGAAACGGGATCTCCAGCATGCCACGGTTCGGATCGTCATCACCCGCATCGGGTCGGGTCGGGTCTCCAAGTCCATTTCCATTTCCATCTATGGGTTCAGATCGGGGTCCTTCTGGCGATTCGGGTCGGGGTACTCTCCTCCAGGCCAAGTACAACGGTTCGTGCTCACCATCTCTGAAAGGATCGGGTCGGAGCTGATGGCGGATCGTGGGGAAGGATCTAACATCGGTTCGGTTCGGGTCTCCATAGCCGATCCGATCCAGTCCAATATCCTGCATTTTCCTGCAACTTTCCAGTGACTGTTTATACGCCTCTCGACGGTGTTTTCGACCATTATAACTATTCTAAACAATCACAAAGCATACCACAAAGTCATAGCAACAAGTAGAAGTGACCTCAAATACCAAAACATCAATATGATAGGTTAAAATGGATCAAACATAGTCAAAACCCCATATTTTCCCTTAATCCCTCTTAATCATGTTTAGGTGAAACTAATGATATGATTAGCAAAACTTAACCAAAATTAACCCAAATTCATATCAGAGGTCTAAAACATCATTTCAAATTTTATAAATATTTCTCCAAAATTTTATCATGTTTAAATTCGCTAATTAACACTAATTACCCTTAATTAGCCATAATTAGTGAGGAACTATGCAAATCACTCACCTTAGCCACAAATAAGACTTAGATCTAAAATAAATCTCTGATTTGGTGCGAATCCCAATGCTAAACAGCAGCTCTAATGTTGATTTGGTGTTGATCTCTCTTGATTTGATGTTGCTAAGCTTAATCCTTGATTAGAGAGTGATTTGGAGGTGATTTAGAGGTTGGAGGCCATTTTTAGAGTTTCTGAGAGGTAAGTGGAGGCTAGAAAACTGAAATGGAATGGAACCCTAACTCTTTTCAGCCTCTCCATAACCCTAATCCTGAAATGGGTTATGGGCCCATTCACTAATCACCCTATTTGGCCCGGTTAAGCAGTTTTTCACCTTCCAAACCTTATTTCAGCCATATCTCCCAAACCGTCAGTCCGTTTTTCGCATTTGACCACTCTACGGAAAGGTAAACCATCAAACGAGTCTAATGGAAGTGGTTTCAGGTCAAAATTCCTTTCCAATCAAAAGTTATGGCCGGAACAAGATCAGCTAAGGGCAAAATAGTCATTTAAAAATAGACAAAAATCATGAACATGGGAAATGACTCTAATGGTTGTTTCCCAAAGTTACATGACCATACGACTTCATATGGGAAAGAAATAAATATTCTACGATCCTCCGATTCGTAGAATGCAGGTTGTTACAACAACCTAATCATGCACCACACATAAGATCACCATAGAGTACCTTACCGCGGAAGCCGCGTGCTTCCCTCTAGTCCTGCAGAACAAGTAGACAAAATAACCGAGTAGAATAACAAGATGGACGTGCTCCTCTCATGTCTCCAAACACCACGACGATCTACCCCTTGGGGTTCTTCACCTTCGTACATGCGGACTGGTCCAAGCGCACTACCTTAACGTGTTATTAGATTCTACGTCTAATCCTTTAATTAAGCACTTGTTTTATCTCATCAGGTTGCTAATTAAATTGATTACTCACATATTCATTTTTATCTCAAGTTACTAGGTTCTTTAGCTCACAATTGTCTATTTACTTTCTTTATCCAGCCCTATGCCATCGGATTGTGCTTCCACTTATTATTATTTCCTTTTATTAGTGTGATACCCCACGTCCGTTAATGTCACTCACAAAGCGAATGCATTAAGTTTCGTGAAGCGTTATATGTAAACAGACGCAGAATTTTACAAGACAGACATAAATAAGATAGCAGCGGAAATTTATTTTTTATTTCAAACACAGATCATACAGCGTGGTTCAAAATACCATGAGTCTCAAAAACCATTACAACAACATAACTTCTGTCTTTTAACATCAGAGTACATAAACACTTAAAAGAAAACATAATTCCCCAAATAAAAGAGACAAAGCCATAGTGGAGATAAAAACTTAACCATACTTCGGAAGTAGCTCTAGCAAGATGATATCTGAGTCCTGACTAAGCCTGAGTGTTTCCTTCCTGAGTACCTGGGAAGGGGAAACAGAAGAAAGAAGAGGAAACAAGAGGGTCAGACATAAATTATGGCGAGTCTAGTGACTTTTAGCAAGTAAATAAATAAAAGTAACATGACAGGCATGTAAAGTGGATAAGAGAGATCACTACATAAATGGCAGGTGTGACAAGGTAGACAGGATAAGGTGTATATGCTTCTAATGGTTACTCTGCGCTATTACTAGTATAACCAAAATGAGATGATCCCCTCCACTATAAGGTTGTAGATTTAGGGCATATGTCCAAATGTACCCTAACCACTACCTTAATCGATAGGCTCCCTACTCCGTAGATACTGTGTGTCGGCCCCACAGTAGGATGTATCACGTCCTAAAGTGGCAACTCCTCACTAATATGCACAGCCCCATATTTACTAGTGTCATGGTCGTCTTATCCCCTTCGGCCCGGCTCATGCACGCACATGGCCCGATCGGTTTGCACCGCCAACACCGCCTCCACGTTTGGATCACTTACAATCAGTCAGTAAGCGTGCCCTACCTCCGACCTATCTCGGAGTTCTCTACTCGATACATAATCCGAGTTACTGACTGAAATAGGTCCCACACAATATGATACAAGCTCTCCCCTTTGTCTTGTATCCCCCACTAGGTTTTCCACAGGTTATACTTACCCTAAGGGTGTCTTTAATTATATAACCCCAATCATTCTACCAGTTATGCTTACCTTAAAGGTGTCTTTAATTACATAACTTTATTATTTCCTCCGGTTATGTATACCACTAGGTGTCTTTAATTACATAACCTTATTGGGTTAAGTTTGTGGGCCTATATGTAAATATTACCCACCCCCTCCAGATTTGCTTAACCCAACCACAATCCAACAAATTTTACTTAACCCTAACTTTAGTTCATAATCATACAATCCCTATGGATTATATTTGGTTAAGTAGTCCAATTTAATTCCATGTCCATTTATGGTTGATAATGGGCTAGACCTCCCACATTAGGCCTACAACTTGTGGATGTTGGATATGCCAGTCGGGTCCGGGCTGTCTTATTCCACAGTTGGGCCTAATCTCGTGTCTTAGCCCGATTCGTATTTGCGCACTTAGACCTCTCACATTAGGTTCAACATTAGTGGCTGCTGGATATGCCGGGCGGGTCCGGGCAGACTTCCGCCACTAATGCAACCTAACCTCGTGTCATAAGTGCAATTACAATTCCTAATTGTAATTATTAGACATTCCATTTTATCCAATTCTTACCTATGTCTTTATAGGTGATTATGTCCCTTTTTCCCAATAATTTGATTTATATACCCAACGATGTTTATATTCAAATTATGTCCATATTAACCCTTTTTTCCCCCCATTCCCTAACTAGCGCACTCATATAAACATAAACTAGCATGGTGACAAGGTGTACATATAAACATAAAACTGATGAACTTGTGGCAGTCAATTGATTCTAACATAACTATGATGTCACAATAAGCATAATTAGATCCAAATTAACAAACTAGATATCCAACTAGTTTAGATCTAATATGATGAGCACAAGGTGATAAACTATATCTGATTAACAATTTGAATGTCTACATAATTTAGATCCAACGGGTTAAAAGTGGATCTACACAAATAAGGTTCAAGGCTCACATCATAGCATGTCATAGAAGTTACCATGGATCTAACAAGATAGAGATTTTAGATCAATAATTAGAATAGATCTAGCACAAATCATAGAATGCCACAAAGGTTACAATAGATCCAACATAGAGATTTAGATCAAAGGTTAAAATAGATCTAGCACAAATCATAGAATGCTACAAGGGTTACAATAGATCCAACATAGAGATTTAGATCCAAATCCTAACCAACTCAGAATGTCATATATTCATGATTTACAATGGATCCGATTTAACTTAGGCATATGAACAAATCCAAGTCATAGTCGATAGCGTTAGGATTAGAAAATAGAGAAAGAATGGATCTTAAATATCTAGATTTGATTTGCAAAACTGATAGTTGAAGAAGATAATGGTTTTAGTTCAGACACCGGCAGAGTTTGGCCACTATGACTTCCCAATGAAGAAAATATGAGAAATGGCCATGTATATATAGCTGCAAAAACCCTCTGAAACCGACTGCCACCTCAGCCCTAGGGGTGTCGACACCCCTGTGGGTGGGTCGACCCATGGGTCGATACCCTTTAAGGGGGGTCGACCCCGGTGCCGACACCCCTCTAGGGGGGTCGACCCCTTAGAGCGGGAAATTTGCTGCCACTTTTCATTTTTTGAATTTCAACTATTCTGGATAAAATTCTAACTCATCTCTGACTCATGTGTGTATATATATTCTTTCTGCACGTATACAAACTTAGAACTCTCATAACTTCTTCACACGGTGTCCGTTTTACGCAAACAAAATGTCTATCTTGACCAGAATTTCGAGACGGACGCAATGGTATAGTCTGTTTCCGTTAATTCTGAATATTAAATTAATTGTAATTTAATTTATTTTCTTTTAGTATCGTTAAAATTTCGGGGTGTTACATTCTCTCCTACTCAAAGGATTTCATCCCCGAAATCTCTAAGTTGAGAAGAATGCATATCCTACCATCCATCATCCATCTACTCATCAAAAACCATTGGCATCCATTGTCCTTAAAGACTTCTAATGCTTATATGAATATATGCAACGGTGTCTGTATATGTCCTAACACAAATGTGAAAGATCAGGCGGTTTACTGATTCAGTTGACCTCCTTAATGCAATGTATGTTAGTGCCATGAATCGAATATGTATGCAAATAAACCTATTATATCATGTAAGTTCTATATGTATGCACACTCATTTGTCTAAATGCAACATCTATACGGTAGTACATCCATTTCCATCCATAAAAGTAAAAGAAAATGCACACACATCCATATGCAGTATGAGAGTAATTGAGCCGATCTAGTGCCTAATGTGTGTGTATATGCGTCCACAGGTAACCACTAGCAAACACTTGCATCCACTTGCATCCATCAAACATAACAAGTTTCAAACACAAGTTTACATCCATAGGATTCCTATCTAAAGGTCGAAAAATATTATGGATAAGATATACTCAAATGATAGAAACAAGTACTGATAAAACTGTGAAAAAGGAGTTAGAAACATACACTCGAAAGGAAATGGTACGAAGCACGAATCTTGTCTTTGGTCTCCCAAGTCGCATCCTCTGGGTTATCTCCCCGTTGAACCTTTAGCAATTTGATCTCTTTATTGCGTAGCTTCTTAACTTCTGATCCAAGAATACGGGAAGGAACTCGCCTGACTGTCGCCTCCCATTCCACTTCTACTTCTTCCAACACATCCATCTCAACAATTATTGCGGTGTCATGCAGGCACTTCCGCAGATGAGAAACGTGGAAAACATCATGAACACCAGATAGACTTTCTGGTAACTTTACTCTATAGGTCATTTAGCCAATCCTCTCGGTTATGGGAAATAGTCCCATAAACCTAGGTGCCAACTTCCCTACTGATCCAAAGCGAACCACAATCCTCAGAGGTGATACTTTTATAAAAACTAAGTCTCCCACTTCAAATTCGATGTCAGTCCTTCTCTTGTTTGTATAGGACTTCTGCCTACCTTGAGCTATCTTCATCCGCCATCGAATAAGGTCAATCTTTTCGGGTGTTTCTCTAACCATATCTGGTCCAAGTAATAATCTTTCTATAGATTCCCATTAACAAGTTGGTGATCTACAGGGTCGTCCGTACAGTGCTTCGAAGGGTGCCATGTCGATGTTGTACTGATAGCTGTTGTTATAGGAAAACTCTACTAAAGGAAGGTGCTCTTCCCAAGTCCCTCAGAAGTCTAGGATACATAGCCTTAAAAGATCTTCAAGAATCCTGCTCACCCTCTCCGTTTGTCCGTCGTTCTGAGGATTATAAGCGGTGCTCAAACACAACTGTGTACCTAATGCTTCTTGTAAGATCCTCCAAAATTCACTGGTAAAGATAGGGTCGCGATCGCTTACGATGCTGGAAGGTACTCCATGAAGACGAACTATCTCACGAACATAAATTGCTGCCAACCATGATGCCATCCTCTTAATCCTAACTGGAATAAAGTGAGCGCTCTTAGTGAGTCTATCTACCACAACCCAGATACTGGTGTTGCCTTTCTTCGACCTAGAAGAACCATCCATGAAATCCATAGAGACACTCTCCCATTTCCATTGAGGAACCTCCAAAGGATGAAGTAGACCACCGGGCTTCTTTTACTCAACTTTAACTTGCTGGCAAACTAAACATTGGGAAACAAATTCGGCCACATGTTTCTTCATCCCAGCCCAAAAGAAAACCCTCTTCATGTCTCTGTACATCTTATCACCGCTTGGATGAATGGTCGTTTTAGAATGATGGGCTTCTTCTAGGACTGCCTTTATCAAACTTCCAGTTTGAGGAACACATAGCCTTCCATCTCGTCGCAACCACCCCTTTTCATCTATGGCATATCTACTGAGGTATCTAGAAGTCTCCCCTCTTCTGAGCTTTCCCATGATGTCTAAAATATGTGGGTCACCTTGTATTGAGTCAAGAATTTTACGGAGTTTTGATTTCTGACCAAAAATAAAGAATAGTCGTGATTGACAAAAAGAAGATATTCATTGATTTCAAAAGAGGAAGATCTACATATGGTATTTTACTTTAGAAGTTGATTATGTAGAAGTGTTATTCATATTAAAATCTATCCTAAAATAATAAATATATATATACACACAAATATGTGTGTGTATGTATATATATATGCACATTAATTGTGCAAACTGGGCATAACCGGTCGACCGCCCAGAAATGGACCAATCGACCGTTTTTACCCAGTTTGCACAATAAACGTGCACACATATACCCATAACGTATATATATATTCAAATTCCTGTTTACCGGTTCTTTTTAACCTGTCGACCGTTTTTAAACAGAAGCAATCTTTCATATAGACACTTCCATTTCTTCAAGAGTTGCTTCTCTTTCTCTTCACCAATGATCATGACCATTGTTTTGTAACTCTTCACAAATGGTTACAACTGTTTATTCCTTATATAAACATCATGAAATCATCATTCCAAATCACCAAATTCTATTGATTTATTCTCTATTCTCTTGATCTCAATTTCTTACTCTTTAAGTGCTAAAGTGCTCATATTCTTCAATATATCGTTTGAATCCTAGAATTTATATAATATTCTTTTGATTCAATATGATATCCACTTCCAAATCTTCATTTACACAAATATTCTATTTGAGGATAAGATTATAGGAAATTTGTACTACAAGTGACAAAATCGTGTTATTGAGAACACATATTGTCAATATCAATTATATTCATCTCTGTTGAAGTCCTCGGTGTTGTAAGAGGCAAGTGTTGAAGTCCTCGTTGTATTAGAGGCATGAAATCGTGTTCGTCTGGTTAGGTGTTGTATACATGTTCCTCTGGGTGAAGTAAGGTTGTTGTTAGTGAAAATCCAGATAGAAGTCTGGGACTGGACGTAGGACGGTGCTCCGAACTAGTATAAAAACCCCTGGTGTGATTTTTCTATTTTACTGCATTTTCCGTTGTTATATCTTTGATTCGTTATTATCTCATATTTGTCTGTTATATACCATATTACGCGATCCGTGTGTACTATTAGCACATACATGCACTTTCATTTGGTATCAGAGCACGGTCATCATATAACCGTAACACAGTTTTTTGATATATTCTAGTAATATGGCAAATAACACAAGCACCAGCACTACCACTTACACAAAAGGTCAATCAACACAAAGACCTCCATTCTTTTATGGTCTCAACTATAGCTATTGGGCAACACGTATGGCATTCTTTATGCAATTAAATAGCTATGATGCCTGGAATGCTACCCAAAAAGAAGAATACAACAACTGATTATTCAGAATGGACACTGGCTGAGAAAACGGCAGTAGCCATAAATGCAAAGGCAATAAACATTTATTTTGTGCATTAGACCAAAATGAATATAACCATGTTAGCATCTGTACCACTGCATATCAAATTTGGCAAACACTAAAAACCACTCATGAAGGTACTAACAAGGTTAAACAAGCCAAAATAGCCACGCTGAAAAGTCAGTTTCAAAATTTCAAAATGAAGTCGAATGAGACAATCAATGATATGAATTCACGGTTTCAAACTATTCACCATGCACTAATTGGTTTAGGACAAAAATATTCAGATTTTGATGTTGTTTCGACAGTCCTACATTCTCTGACTAGTGAATGGGAAGGAAAAGTATTAGCAATTGAAGAAGCTAATGATCTTTCCGTCATGAAGCCAGATGAATTGATAGGAAATCTAATGTCTTATGAAGCTAATTTGCAGGCTAGAAAGGAACAGAAAGAAGAAAAGAAAAATGTAGCACTCCATGCTGAAAAAGATGAAGATGAATCAGAGTCTAAAGATGAAGATCTGGCATTCATTGCTAAAGGTTTCAAAAAAATTCTAAAGCAACGAAAAGCTAGTTGTTATAGCAAAAAGAAGACTGGATCAAATAGACCATCATTGTAACGACCCGGAAAAAGTCGATCTTGGTTATCCGATATACAACATATATCGAACAATCAAGGATCGAAAATACCGGTAGTTAATGAAAGAAATTAAAGGGTGAGAATAGATAAGATAGAAACTTAGAATAGAAGAAGTAGAAGAAGAACACAACATCAGAGTAACACGAACCTCACAGCGGAACGAATAACATATAATATACATCATAACTTTGAAATATAAATCTGTACTTGAGTATACATATCATTTCCAAAGTACAACACTTACAACACAGCGGAAATAAACAATAGCTATATGATCCTGAAGCCTCCTGCTCCCGCTCTTCAAGTATCTGTAAATCCTGACTACTTGACTGCCCGTATAAAATTGGGCACCCAAGAGTTTAGGGAAAACAAAACAAATAAACTCCGGGTCAGTCATGGGACTGGTATGAGTAAAAGAGTTTAAAACATTTTGAGCCATTAAATGATATCTCATAAGACCACGCCGTATAACGGAACGGGGTTTTCCCTTATGAGAATCCAAAATAAACTTTATATCAAAACTCATTGATATTATAATAGTGTCTATCAACCACAATATAATAATCATCTAGCAGAAACACTTTCATCTCACGTTCTACATATATAGTATACAATCAAAACCGCAAGCACGTATTGGGTAATGGATTTCCAACTATGACAAGGTATGGAACCACCTTTCGCTAGCGTACTCTTGAGAGGAATACACTGGGTTCAACAAGAATATCTTGCAACCCGGCCACACATGACTGACCACTCATTTCGCTTGAGTGTATCGAATGTATATCACCAACGGTTGGGATCAGCAACCGTTTCCCGAATGGGACAGCATCGACAATAGATTTTTAGAAGTAAATGAAACTCTAGATCAGGTGATTATACACCCTAATAGGTGCGACCTACATAGCCATGCTGCCTGCCCGATTTTTGTCATTTCCCGGTTGTGAAACTAGAGGCCACGCTTATCTCTAACAGATCACACATTTATTTACTTTGAATGTCACATCGTCATACCCGCCAAATCACAAATTGATTTCCCCAAAATATAACAGGTATACAGCTAAGAGAAACGAATTCCTCCGCCACCAAACATAAATATGTTTGATGAGATAACTTACGTGATCTATAAAATATACTTTGTCAGACATTCTTCCATACAGGTCGTCCTGGGACTGGACAAACCGAAGGCACTATTCAGTACATCCATCTTAGGCAATCTTTACCTAAGATTTATACAACAGCCCTTACACTTTACTTCGTCTTCAATTGTCTTTGGCATATATGATTTGTAAAGCTTATGCCAATACGAAGTGGTTCTTCGGATAATAATCCACCCGGTCTCTCCATATTAACAACGTTAAAATGGTCGAAAACTTCGATAGTCAGTGAGTTAACTATCAAAGAAAAACACGTGTGCAAACAATGATATTATTTCCAAATGGAAATTATATCGATCAATCATCATTGAACATTTATCTCTTTAGTTCATTAATTTACTTATCTCCTGTTTCCATATATTCTAAATTCTTATTTTCTATTCTCAGAAAACATTTCTGATCCTTATTTGGAAAACATTTCCAAAACTCCATCACTATCAAACCTTACCATTCCTTAGTTAAGAAGGAATTTAATTAAGTTGGGGTATAACTACCTCTCAGACCTTAACTGAACAACGTTTTAACTTCGAAATAGTCAAAGTTTATCTTTTAAATCTTTAACAAACTTCCTTACGTAACTCTCAGATTCTATTTACGTATCCACTTCTTTATTGAAAACATTGATTTTAACGATAACGTTATAATCTCTACTTTCGAAGTATGTAACTTCAAATATAACTTTTATTCTTTAATTTGATTAATTAACCTACTCTAATTTATTTATAAGTAAATAAATCCTGATTTAAAAACCGGAAAGTAAATAATACTTTCCCGAATTCGATATAATCGAATTCGACGTATAACTCCCTTTCGAGTAATCTCTATTTGATTAACTCTTCTTCGAATAACCTATATTCGATTATCTCACTTCGAATAACTTATATTCGATTATCTCTCTTCGAATAACTTATATTCGATTAACTCACTTCGAATAACTTATATTCGATTAACTCACTTCGAATAACTTATATTCGATCTCTTTCTTTCGAATATGCTATATTCGATAATCTCCTTTCTTTCGAATACACTATATTCGATAACCTCCTTTCGAATAACTTATATTCGATAATCTCACTTTCGAATAACTAAATTTGATTAACTCCTTTCGATTAAACTAACATCGATAACTCCTTTCGATTAAACTAACATCGATTAACTCCTTTCGATTAACTAGATTCGATAACTCCTTTCGATTTAACTAAAATCGATAAACTCCTTTCGATTAACTAGATTCGATAACTCCTTTCGATTAAACTAACATCGATTAACTCATTTCGATTAAACTAAAATCGATAAACTCCTTTCGATTAACTAGATTCGATAACTCCTTTTGATTTAACTAACTTCGATTAACTCCTTTCGATTAAACTAAAATCGATAAACTCCTTTCGATTAAAATAAAATCGATAAACTCCTTTCGATTAACTAGATTCGATAACTCCTTTAATTCTATTCGAATAACTAATATTCGATAACTCCTTTTAACTTTATTCGAATCACTAATATTCGATTTACTCAAATTTGATTAACTCTATTTAATTAACTCTATCGATTTAACTCTAACTGATTAATTCTAACTGATTAATTCTAACTGATTAATTCTAACTGGTTAACTCTAATCGACTAACTCTATTCGATTACAAATACTTCCTTTCCTATTTGTCTATATTTATTTCATATAAATATTTCCTTTATATAATTCTATTTATTTTCTCAAATAAATTCCCCTTATTATCTTTATTTATTTTCTAAATAAATAATTCTTTTCCCTTTAATTCCTTTTATAATTATCCTATTTGTTTTCTAAATAAATAGTTCTTTTTTTTAAATATCATATTTATTTTACAAATAAATATTTCCTTTTTCACTTTATTTATTTACCAAATAAATAAATTCCTTTTCGATTCTATTTGTAAATAGTTTACAAATATTTCTCTTTCATCTTTCTATTTATTTAACAAATAAATATTTTCCTTTTCTATTTGTTTCACAAATATCTTCCTTTATAACTCTTATTTGTTTTCCCAAATAAATAATCCCTTTATACTTCTATTTATTTATTCCAATAAATATTCCTCCTTATAAAATCCTTTGATTTTATAAATAATTCCTTTTCTATCATATTTATTTTAAATAAATATTTCCCTTTCGAAACCCTTTGATTTTATAACTATTTTCTTCTATAAAATCCTTTTCCTTTTATATAAAATCCATTGATTTTATATAACTAATTTATTTTCAAAATACACTTTGAAAATCCCCTTTTTACATCCCAGTATTTCTTATGGTATTTAACGTACCATATAACAATGATCGGTATCATTCAAACATATAAAATCATCAACAGATTTCATATCACATCATATAACACAATATATGAACATAACAGTATTATAAATATTGAGGAGTCCAGTTGGACCCCTCCAACCTGTTTCCCTGCATCACAGATGTTAAACAATATAATTAACATCAATTTTATTTCAATATGAAATATTCTGCTAAACATAATCAATATTTGATTAATGATTTATATATATATATATATATATATCGTTATCTATGATTTCAACCAATACACAAGCAATTCAACCAAACAGTTTACACACAACAATCAACATATAATTATTAGTTCTAAGAATACGTTATAAAAATCTAACTGTTTAGAGTTGGTGAGTTTTACTCACCTTGTCCGTAATCGTTAAATAACGATTTACGGTCGTTGATTCGGACCAGACAATATATTTTGTCGTAAATTGAGACAAGCTCCAATCCATTCCATACCAGATTCCAGAATGTTGTCCTCGTTCATACGATCCGGTCGGATCTAACCATTTTAAATTCTGACACGGTATGTACACGTTATGATCTATACAAGTTAGTGTATACAATTTAATTTAAATAAACCAAATTTTAGTCGAACTAGGCCTTAACTTTGCTCGTTCTTTTCTTCAGCCCAATAGAAATATCGGCCCGTTCAAAAGAATATCTCTTCTTCTCGGATCAAAAAAAGAAAGAAAGCGGATCCTTCCTTCTGCAAAGCATGGCCATTTCCGCAAATCTGAAACTCCCCCTTTCCATTGTATACAAAACCTGCTTCTACCTCTAATGCATCATTCCTCAGATACAACCGTACAGCTCGCACCATTTCTCTCCTGTTGAGCTCAACGGGATCCTTCTCTTAAACATTTTCGCACTCCAGAAAACGCAAGCCACACTTCTTCGATCCAAACTCCATTCAACTTCCACCGTTTACTCCCCTTCACTTAAACTGCTGCTCCCCTAAACACATTCACTATCCACTCTTCAATCTTCATTAAACCAAAACTCAAAAAACCATTTCGACGCCCTAAAGAAAACGCGACATCGAGCTCCTCAGCTACATGGACATCGACATTTATTGTCATGGATTTTCCCAAAATTTGCCAAACAAACCCCATTCGATCTCAAGAACTCAAAAACAACGACCGCTACTTCATTGGATGACTCAAACTCCCAAAAACTCCAAACTTATTCATCGTTGGAAATTTTCAGTGAGCAAAAATGACACCGGCTTCATTGAAAAGGGTACAGACTTGTAGAAAAACTCTTGGCAAATTCAAAGGTGTATGATTGGGGATTTATAGAAGTAGCGAATTCATTTTCCAGAGAAGGATTAGTGACGGCGGCATTTTGGGTTGATTGTTAGAAGAAATGAATTAGGTTTAAGGGATAGGGTATTTATATATTTTCGGTGCTTTACTTGGTGGCTAAGACGAGCTCAACGTGTATTTGAATGAATACACATGTTTCCTTTCAGATCCAGATATGGAACGTTATCATCCCAAAGTTTTGAAGAGTTGGAAACTTAATTTACATAGTTATATAAAAGAATGATTCCATGCCACTATTTAAAATGTTTTAATCTCCTTGATCAAATAACTGTACAATATTTGAAGTAATCATAAATACAAAACTGCTATGGTAGTGGTGCATACGTGTTTTTATATGTTTAGTTTTCTTTTTGTTTTCCCAAAACGAAGTTTTACGGTCTCCATTTCACCCAATTTCGTTGTTTTACGGGTTGCTATAGACAGAAATAAAAACACTGTTGTGACCAACAGTGTACCACGGTCCTTAAAATATAAAAATATCGGTAGATTAACTCATATTGTGAAACCCCAAAATGTTGATTACAGGGTGCAAAATACTCCAAATAAAAAAGTTGCTTATTTAATTAATTAAAAATTACAATAAAATTTTAAAAATTAAATTATCCTGATGCCTCAAAAGAATCTTGTCTAAATTCAAAACCGGTATCTAGTTATATTGAATAAACCGTTATGGCCGATAAACGATTCTATAACGACTATTTTAAAATTTGATTTGGACAAAAATCAAAATCTACACGATGAAATCTCGATTTTTCTCTTCCACTAGAAAAATATACTTCACCAGCTTCGAACGTTTCTTGCTTCACAGAAATCCGATTTAAAACGGCTTCTGTATATTCGTTTAAAGTTCGAACCCCAAATTACGAACTCCAGCGCCATTTCGAGCTTGATTACATTTATAATATAATTATACGTTCAAACTGTCGTTATTATAATATATTCGTTATTCGAATTCAATTCCAAACTGAATTATATATATTTTGAATTGTCCAGTTCACATTATATTGTCAATTCGCTATTTCTGATTATTTTAGAATTAAATATATTATTCTATTATTTATATTAATTAAATATTCAATATTATTTAATTCAACGACCCTTTAACATTCTAATTCATATTTTAAATAATTAAATAAATTAATTATTATACCATAGAAATACGGGTCGTTACAATCATCATCCGCTGTAGAATGTTTCAACTGCCACAAAAAGGGGCACATGCACAAGGATTGTCCAGAAAAGAAGAAGTCGGAAAATGACAAATTCAAATACAAGAAGGACAAATCAAAGAAACGAGCATTCTCAGTAACATGGGATGATTCAGAATCGTCTTCATCAGAAAGTGAAAGTGATACGGAGGATGAACAAGCAAATGTTTGTTTCATGGCAACAGAATATGAGGTACAAATTCCTACATTTGATGAAGTACTCGATATTAATGTTGAATTGATAGTCAAATATAAAGACATGAATCGTCAATTCAAAGAAGCCAGAGCTGATTTGAGTAAAACAGAGCTTGAATGAGATATATTAAAAGACGAAAAGAAAATATTAGAAGAAGAACTTGAAAAACTTCAAGAATCATCATCTAATATTGACTCTCAATTTTCTCTTTTGAGTCAAGAAATTGAAACTCAAAAAGAGAAAAATGATGTTCTTACTACTGAAAATCACGAGTTAAAGGCAAAAGTCAAAATTCTTGATCTAGAAAAAGCTAGTTTACAAACTAAGTTAGATAATATTACGCAAAATGTTTCTAACTTCAACAAAGGTCGAGAAAATTTGACAAAGATCATTGAAAGTTCACAATCTGCTACAAACAAACAAGGTTTGGGATATAAGAAACAAGAAACCAAGAAACATCTCAAGAAAAAAGATGTAGTAAAAAATAAAGCTAAGAAAAATCTTAGTTTATTATATTCCAAGCCAAAATCAGTTGTGGATTTTCAAAAGAAAAATGTAAAATCTATCAAGATATAGGTTCCTAAAACAAATAACAGTTTGATTAGGAACAAATATATTCAGCATTTCATGAATTTTGTGCATTTCAATTCTAATTATATATATAAAGGGGATACCGGACCCGTATGGGTTTGGACTCCTAAGACCTAACTCTTTGGACCCCATAAAAAGTGGGCACCATGGACTTAATTTTATTTTTTGCAGGTCTCACCTAAGAAAAGAGGAAAGTGGATATTGGACAGTGGTTGCTCGAAGCACATGACTAAAGACAAGAGCTTATTAACAAATATTACATACTCGGATGGTGGCTCCGTCACTTTTGGAGATAATTCAAAAGGTTATATCATCGTCGCCTTGATGTGAGCAATTGCGGTAGATCTAACTTACCTCTTATTACAAATGTCATGCTAGTTAGAAATTTGAAACACAATTTACTTAGTATTAGCCAGTTATGCGACAAGGGTTTTACAATATCCTTTTCAGATAATAAGTGTAGTATCTTAGATAAAGACCATAATTTAGTTTTCGAAGGATATAGAGACAGAAATATATATATTCTGAATATGAATATTAATCATAATTTAGACATGTGTCTTGTAGCTAATGATAATGATCCATGGTAATGGCACAAACGCTTCTATCGTATAAACTTCAGAACTATCGACTAGCTTGCCAAAAACGATCTAGTTAGAGGATTACCCAAAATGAGCTTTAAGGTTGACAACATTTGTGACGCATGTCAATTAGGAAAATTGACAAAATCTTCTTTTAAATCCAAGAAAGTCATATCAACATTACAACCACTTGAGCTATTGCATATGGATTTATTCGGACCAACTCAGGTTCAGTCAATAAACCATAGTCAATATGTGTTTGTAATTGTTGATGATTACTCTCGTTACACTTGGACAATTTTCTTGAAAAACAAAGTGACACTTTCGATTATTTCAAATCTTTCGTCAAGAAAATTCAGAAATCAAAAGGGCTTAAAGTTAAAAATATAAGAAGTGATCATGGCGGAGAGTTCGAAAATAATGAATTTGAACATTTTTGTACAAAGAAAGGTATATATCATAAATTTTCATTTCCTAGAACTCCACAACAAAACGGAATTGTAGAAAGTAAAAATCAAACCTTACAAAAATGTGCAAAAACATTATTAAATGGAACCACTTTACCAAAACATTTCATGGCAGAAGCCGTTGCAGCTGCCTGTTATGTTTTGAATCGTGTATTCATTCGACCTCTCGCCAAGAATACGTCTTATGAATTATTTAACCAAAGAAAGCCAAACATCTCATATTTCAAAGTATTTGGATCTAAGTGTTTTATCCTAAGTACGAAAGACCATCTCGGTAAATTCAATCCAAAGGCCGGTGAAGGAATATTTGTCAGTTATTCGGAACGAAGCAAGGCCTATCGTATATTTAACAAACGAACCAAAACTACTGAAGAATCACTTCATGTCTCTTTTGATGAATTCTATAAGCATCCTCAAAATATATCAGACGATGACGAAACAATAGTCACTAATACTCCTATCATCACAAATGATTCCGAGTCAAAAATAGTTGTTGAAAATATTCCTCAACCATGTGAGTTACGATCTCAACCAAGGATACAATCTCCACCAAGGATGCAATCTCCACCGAGAATATTAAGAGATCATCCTGCTCAAAATATAATTGGAGAAGTAACATCACAAGTCAGAACAAGGAGTCAACTTAATCAAATGGGTCATGTCGCGTTTCTTTCAAACATCGAACCTAAGAAAATATTCCTAACATCATAAGACCAACTGAACAATCAGTTATTAGTACTAGGTGGGTCTTTAAAAATAAGGCTGATGAACAAGGTAATATCACTAGAAATAAAGCAAGATTAGTAGCACAAGGGTATAATCAGGAAGAAGGTATCGATTATGAAGAAACATTTGCACCAGTTGCTCGACTAGAAGCTATTAGAATCCTATTATCTTTCGCTTGTCACCATAATTTCAAACTTTATCAAATGGATGTCAAGAGTGCTTTTCTAAATGGTTTTATCAAAGAGAATGTATATGACGAACAACCTCCTTTATTCGTACATGAAAAATATCCTGACTATGTGTACAAACTTAAGAAGGCTCTGTATGGTTTAAAACAAGCACCTCATGCTTGGTATGAATGACTACATGGCTATCTTATTAACTCAGGATTTCAAATAGGCAAAGTCGATCAAACTTTGTTTATTAAACATTCTCGAAAAGGTATTCTAGTTATCTAGATATATGTAGACGACATCTTCTTTAGTTCGACAAACGATAAACTCTGCAAAGAGTTTGCAAATATTATGACCAAAGAATTTGAAATGTCTCATATGGGAGAACTATCATATTTTCTTGGACTTCAAATCAAACAACTTCCAAATGGTATTTTTATTAATCAAGAAAAATACTGTGGAAATATTATCAAATGCTCCGGATTAGAAAATACATCTGGTAAACCAACTCCCATGTGTACAACTACACATCTTGAAAAAGATGAAAATGGTAAGAGCATTGACCAGAAATTATATCAAAGCATAATTGGTTCTCTTCTGTATCTTACAGCTAGTTGTCCAGATATAATGATGTGTGTTTGTTTATGTGCACGGTTTCAAGCGGATCCAAAAGAATCACACCTACGAGCAGTGAAACGTATAATTTGTTATCTTAATAATACCAAAGATTTCGGTCTTTTCTACCCAAAAGAATGTCCATTCGAATTAGTATCATATAGCGATGCTGATTTCGGAGGCTCTCGAACGGATAGAAAGAGTACAAGTGGTACATGCCATTTTGTTGGAAAATCACTTGACTCATGGTTTAGTAAGAAACATAATTGTGTTTCATTATAAACGTGTGAAGCTGAATATATATCAGTAGCTCTCGCTTGTACTCAGGTAATATACATGCAACAAACACTTCAATATTTAGATATACATTTATCAAATTCTATTATATATTGTGATAACACAAGTGCTATAAATCTTTCTAAGAATCTAATAAATCACTCTCGAACCAAACACATTGATATCCGTCTGTTAGCCTGCTTTGTAACCAGGCTACCCAAAGCCAGGGACTTGGGTACGAACTTACATTGATTGGCGATCACTTGAGTGGAGTAATAGAAAGCTGCAAAACTTGAATTATTCATGCAAATGTCACCGGATCGGATCCCCCCTTCGGATCGGATCAGATCCCTCCTTTCGGATTGGATCGGATAAGATCCCCCTCTCCGGAATGGATTGGAGTACTTTCTATCTGAATTGCCTGAAGTTGCAACCACTCCTCTACGTGCTCCTATTTTCTAGGCTTATCATTCGGATCTACTTACACATCGCAGCCCATGATCTGGAAACCGTTTCTCCACGTCTCCCACTACTTCTCCATGACCCGCTGGATGGATGCCACATCACACCCGAACCGATCCCAGGAGCAACCTCCATTCGCCTATAAATACAGCATTTCGTGGAGATTTCAGGGGACTTTTGGCATTTCATTCATTCATGGTAGCCATGGCTAAATTCCCCCATCAATAACCACCTTCTTCTCTAATGAAAATTAATGAAAATCAATGAATTCGGAGAGAATTATTCATTGTATTTGAGTGATTAAGTGTCAATATTCATTGTAATTGTAATTCTGGAATGAAATGAGAAACTATGAAGTGGACGTAGGCTCATTAACGCCGAACCACTATAAATTTCATGTGTTGACTGATTTTTCTTGCTTTTAGTTCATGATTCCTCATTATTCTCTGCAAAATGTAATCAATTGGGTGTTAGGACCATTTTTTTGTCTAACACCGTCATCATTTCCTTAGAGACAATATCGAAAAAGGAAATATACGTCTTGAATATGTCCAAACTGATAATCAACTAGCGGACATCTTCACTAAGCCTCTACTTGAGTCTAGTTTCATCAGATTACGTAGAGAGCTTGGTCTCATTTCTCGAAAAGAACTTGATAAGTAATGTTATCACTAATGTTATATTGTTGTTAGTTCTTTTCACATCCGGTTTTTGTTTAAACAAAACCTTAGTTATTTTTTAGTTATTACTATCTTTAAAAAGTGAATATGAGCTTCTTATTTTTCCTCCGGCCAAGTTTACCTAAGAATTCTTCTCCACAAGTCTATATATAGGAACTTATATATAAGCTTGTCAAAATTTCTCCTTTTTCATTCCTCTCTACCTGAGCCTAAAGTTTATATAGTTTATTATGGCACATATTTGTGATGAGTGTGCTCAAAAATCCCATATTTCTGTTACAAGTTCTGAGCCGGAAGAGTATTACTCTCCCGAAACTCCAAAACATAAATCAAAGTGTCATCACAAATGCAATCATACTCCTGGTAATACGCCAACTTCAAAACAGGCAAAGAAAGCGCTATTTTGTTCACCCCACACCAGAGAGAAGATCAATAAGATTCATCATTATCAAAACATCAAATCGATCTTCAAAGATAGCTACATTATGAGCAACAACTGACTTCGGAACGTCTATCTCTGTTAGAACTAATGGCATCATTCTTTTGCGGTTCAAACAAACATGGTGTTTATGAGCCAATGCCACACGTACCTTCATCCTGTAGAAGCCCAAAATCTTTGGAACGAAACTACAATCGTATCGAAGGTGCAAAAAAAAAAGTGGTCACCATGGACACCACGCATTAACGATGTCAAAGAAGAGTCTACCGATCACAACTCCTCTACCTCTCATTAGTTTTGATTAATATTGTGATTGTATTCTTGTATTTATTTCATGTACTACTATATATGTATCTTATTTTTAAATAAATTCAATTCTGTATGGACCGTTCAACAATAGAAATAGAGCGAAGAAATCAGAAAAACTGCACCTAGACAAACCAGTAGACCGGCCAGAATCCACCAGTCGACCATTTTGTCTTCTGGTTGAAAACGGTCGACCGGTGAATATTAGCGGTCGACCGGTTACGCCTTTTTCTGTTTTTAAATACATATACGGTCAAATTTTAACACTCCATCCTCTCACTTTTTCTTCATACGTTTTCAACTCCAAAAACCCTTCATAACCCTAGAACTTAATTCTTCTTCAATCTCATCCTAATGGCTCCTCCATAAAAGAAATTAAAGCAAGCTTCTTCCTACGAAACACAACCAATCGATCTCTCTGTCAAAAAATGGCTTGTGGATCCAATTGCACTCAAGAGGTGGAATGAGATGAAGGATTTTACAATTCATCCGGGTTCATTTCTTAAATTCTCAGATTTCTCTAGTTATTGTATTCCTCCCTTAGCAAAGCGAGCTGATATTGAAAACCTAATTGACTTTGATCAAAACAATGTGGAAATTAACCATCTTATGATCAAGTTATTCTATGCTAACCTAAATCTAGAGAAATACAAGGCCAATAATCCCACTCAATGCCTTTGGTCCGTTGTATGTGGCAAACAAGTCTTTATCTCGTGTGAAAGAATGGAAAAGGTTCTTGGTTCTTCCTTCATAGGTGAAAAATTCTCAAGTAATTTTTGTAATATCCATGTCCGTAATCGTATTAGTCATCAATTCATTGAATATGATAAGGATAGCACAAAATCCATTGGTTTACGACCTACTGCGAGAGTTCTTCATCACACCCTTATGCACTACCTTTTTCCGAGAATAGGAAATTTTGATGTCGTCTACAAAGAAATTTTCAAAGCTTTATAAGAAATCTACGGAGATGTTTGCATCAACTGGATATATATGATATTTGACGAGATATTGCAAGTTAATGAGAGTTCTAGACTGCATCTATTTTACAATGAATACATCATGTGTCTATTACTTGATTGTGGCATCAAGCCTCCTGATTCGACCGTTTCAAAACCCAAATGCATTAACAAAGCCTCGATTTCACGGATGAAGCTTCCCGCTCCATACTTCAATATTATGCCCTTTGGACAATGGAAAAGTCAGCTTGTTGAAGAAGAAGAAGAAGAGGGAGATGAGATGGAGTCGGAATAAGATTTCTAAGTTTACCTCTTTATCTCTTTCTATGTACTTAGAACTTTATTTTTCTTTAAGACAATATCCGGCACTTGTATCTAAATAGTACCGTAGTTTAATTCATACTAGACATGTGTGTATGATCTTATTTTGTAACTCTTGATGACTCTTGTTATATGGTAGTAGTTCATGTTGCTTATAATTCTCTCTAGTATCATTTACTTTTATTTAACAACTACTTTTTGTCGATGACAAAGGGGGAGAAAATTGTGCTAATAGTATATATGCAGGAAAATATATAGATATACAAGGGGAGATCATATATAGGGGGAGATTCAGAAGTAGGTTGTCATCAATCAAAAAAGGGGAGAATGCTGAGTAAAGAATTTTATGGAGTTTTGATTTCTGACAAAAAAAGAATAGTCGTGATTGGCAAAAAGAAGATAGTCATTGATTTCAAGAGAGGAAGATCTATATATGGTATTTTACTTTAGAAGTTGATTATTTAGAAGTGTTATTCATGTTAAAATCTATCCTCAAATAATCAATACACACACACACAAATATGTATATATATGCACATTGATTGTGCAAACTGGGCATAACTGGTCGACCGCCCAGAAATGGACCAGTCGACTGTTTTTACCTAGTTTGCACAATAAATGTGCACACATATACACATAACATATATATATATATATACAAATTCCTGTCTACTAGTTCTTTTTAACCTGTTGACCGTTTTTAAACAGAAGCAAACTTTCGTATAGACACTTCCATTTCATCAAGAGTTGCTTCTCTTTCTCTTCACCGATGATCATGACCATTGTCTTGTAACTCTTCACAAATGGTTACAACTATTTATTCCTTATATAAACATTATGAAATCATCATTCCAAATCACCAAATTCTATTGATTTAATTTCTATTCTCTTGATCTCAATTTCTTACTCTCTAAGTGCTAAAGTGTTCATATTCTTCAATATATCGTTTGAATCCTAGAATTTATATAATATTCTTTTGATTCAATACGATATCCACTTCCAAATCTTCATTTACACAAATATTTATTTGAGGATAAGATTATAGGAAGTTTGTACTACAAGCGACAAAATCGTGTTATTGAGAACATATATTGTCAATATCAATTATATTCATCTCTGTTGAAATCCTCGGTGTTGTAAGAGGCAAGTGTTGAAGTCCTCATTGTATTAGAGATGTGAAATCCCGTTCGTATGCTCGGGTGTTGTATACCTATTAATCCGGTGAAGTGAGGTTGTTGTTAGTGAAAATCTAGATAGAAGTCTGGGACTGGACGTAGGACGGTGCTCCGAACCAGTGTAAAAATCCCTGGTGTGATTTTTCTATTTTACTGCATTTTCCGTTGTTATATCTGTGATTCGTTATTATATCATACTTGTCTGTTATATACCATATTACACAATCCGTGAGTACTATTAGCACGTACACGCACTTTCACCTTCTTGCGAAGTTCTTATCTGTTTCATTAGAGTTGGTCGTTGTGATGATCCCAAAACCCTGTACGACGGTGTTAAGGATAATCATTGGAATATAACACATTAATCATCATTAGCAGAGTACAGATAATAGCATAAGAAGCAAATAGAATAATTTACATAAATATGACAGCGGAATCATAATATGTCACAACATCAGAGAGCACAGTGTAGGATACAACTTAGTGCATGAAAGTAAGTGATCAGTCTACATCGCCATAAGCGGTACATATACATAAAAGAGTACATAAAAGAAATATCAGTCTACATCGCCATGAGCAGAATCATATACATAGATAATAATGGCGGAATATCAATAGCCAAAACATTGAGAAGTCATGCCTCGCCATATAAGCCAAAAGATGCACTCCTTACTGTAGTGCCAAAGCCAAAATATGTCCTGCTACCTGTCACTAGGCTAGCCGTGTGAAAATAAGGGCATCCGAGTTTGCAAGGTGAAACAAACTACGAGTCAATCATGAGAATGGTATGAGAAATCTACTTAACTAATTAAACAACAATAATAAGGCAAATCATAGGACCATGCCACTTTCGCGGAACGGGTTTACTCCAGTGATTGCCAATGCATGAAATAAAGTAAATTATTAAACCATCGCAATGCTTTTTATAGAAATGAAGCCATTATAAGACTCAGGTCCCATCACACAATGCAACGCAAGCCGGAGGATGGAGTTTTACCTTATATGTAATAACCCGGAAATCTGAGCCAATTTGAAAATTTTATTTTGGCAATTTTAGTAAATTTTGAATATTTAAAATGATTTATTTTAAATATTAACGACGATAAATTTGATTTGAATAGAATTAGAACGTATATATTTATTCGAATCATCGTTAGAATATGAATATTTTATTTTAAATATAAAAGGAATTGAAAATGGCGCGGTAGTCTGAAATTTCGATTTCAAAGTTCAAATGAATGTACAGGATTCAAAATAAACCGGATTTTGGCGAAACCAAAAATATTAGAATATAATTGAGAATATCTTTCTAACGAATCCGAAAAATTGAAATTTCATAACGTGGATAAAAAGTTATGCCCAGTTGAAAATTCAGAATAGTCGTTATGGAAGTTTGGCCCTTAAAAATGAAAATTTTGCAAACGACCTTCATTTTCGACGAAACCACTTTTGTTGGATCCGAGATGTCAAATTATTGCTAGATTCCAAAATTCGTAATTTTTCGAATCAATATGTGAGCGTGACAAAGGAAAACGTGTTTTGACAGTTTACGTCAATTTCGATCGACCAGAAAATGGCCATTTTTCAAATGGTCTCAGAATTTGACGAAATTAGTTTTGTTAGAACCGTATCGTCAATACGAAGCTAGAAAATATTTTTTAGGAATTTTTAGAGTCCGTATGTGGTCCCAGTAAATTGAAATGCATGTTTAAATTCATTATATAGATTTATATTTTGATTTTGGCGGAAACTGATCGAAATAGTCGAATAAGCCTACGATACATATCCCATTGTGTTCGGAATGGGGGTGATTAGCTAGGGGTGACAGTCGTTGAGTTTCGTTTTGAGATCGGATGTAAAATCAACTTTTATTGAATAAAATAATAAATAAATTAAATTATAAATTCCCCTCCCCTTATATTCTCTCCTCCCCCACTGGTCATTCCTCAAATCGAATCAAATAAAAAAGGGGGAGAAAACCGCCATTGACTCGCGACCTGCCCCCCTCCCCCCCTGGACTTCGCCGCCGCCTCAGGCGGAGCTGCCGTCGCACACCCCTCGCGCTCATCTCCTTCTCCTCCTCTCTGAAAACCGCATCATCCCCGAAGACCCACGCTCCGGCCTCCCACCTCGAACCTCACGAACCCCACGCACCACTGCGACTTGCTCCGTCGCGCCGCCATCCACACCCCGCCTGCGCGCTCCTCTGTTCTCCCCTGTGCCACCAAGAAGAAGCCCATCCAGCTGACGCAAACAACAAGAAGAACCCCTTTTATTTTCACTGAGAAAAAAGCTGTAAGTTTTCCTATTTAATTTGTTTTAAATAATTAGTTTAATTTAATTAAAAACCATTGATTTTAAATTCAGTTTTTATTTAGATTAACACTGTTTAAACCCAGTTCTTTCTTTTGATAAATCATGGGAAAAGATTTGATTTTTTATTTATTTATTATGAAGTTATAAAAATAAAGATATGATTTTTATCATGAAGGTAGAGTATAAAAATATAATTTTTATATAATGTAAAGAATAAAAATATGATTTTTATTAATGTAGAGTATTAAAAATGTGATTTTTATATGATAGGGAATATAAAGATGTGATTTTTACATATGTAGTAGAAATATAAAAATTCGATTTTTATATATGAAGTGATATAAAAATTCGATCTTTATAAGAACTAGAAATATAAAAATATAATTTTCATATGAAAAGAAGAGTAGTAAGAAATATAAGATGTAGAAATAAAAATGTGATTTTTATTTATTGGAATGAAGAAATAAAAATGTAATTTTTATTATGAACAACGTGTAAAGGATTGCGTTGAATTTCAAACAAATCCAAGCGGTTCAGATTTCATAAGTAAAACTGGCAGAGTGGAACCCCAAGGTGAGAAATCCCCACTTGTGTTTTAATTTCTAGTTGAAATATATGCTAGGATGCAGACGGTGCTTAGCAGCACCCGACACTCGTCGTCCACAGACCATGGATGACTTGTTTGTTTGATTGGTGTGTTGTGAAAGTTAATTGAGTGATGTGGAATGGAATAAAATATTTTATAGTGGAAAATATTTTATAGTTAAAAATATAATTTTTATCGTGTATATAAAATAAATATTTATAAACGAATCGGACGATTTGTTTATATACACCCATTTGACTGACATTGATTGGGACGATAAATTTTACACATCGCCCAACTACACAAATAAAAATCTGTGTTTGTCGATTTGAAACCCCACATGGGTGTTGGGATGATATTTGGCGTACACTAATCCCAATTGTTTAGCTGTATGTCGATCGATTGGTCGACAGACTGTGTAAGCGTTAATTACTTATATTTAATGCTTATGCAGTTGTGTGGTGCACTCTGGATGATGGTTGATGATTTATCATTGCTATTATATACATGTGTTGTAGGGAATCCTTATAATTAATGTTATATGGTAATTGATTGGGCCTCATTCCAATTTGGAAAATAAGGAATATTATAAAAGAAAATTCATGTGTTGAATAGAATCAAAATTCATGTGTTGAATAGAATAAAAATTCATGTGTTGAATAGAATAAAAATTCATGTGCTGAATAGAAGAAAATATTCATTTGTTGAATAGAATAACGAAGTTATTGAAATATATAAAGCCGTGTTGGTTAGATATGCGTCATTTTGACACGAACGATATTTATATCGATTATATTCGTTTTTATAATGATTATTAAAAAGGAAGTGATTTCAAAATATAATGTTTTGAAAATATTATCATTTGTATACCTATGATGTGGAATATTCAATTTTGATTCGAAATTGAATATGAAGTTGAAATCGTTTCGAAAACAAATTTAAACGATTTATAAAATACGTTTTAAAAGGAAATCGACGAAATATATATTATATATATAATATAATGGCCTGAATAGAATGCGCCGCGCCGCGGCAGTTCGTGAATTTCGACCATTGACTTCGAATGGATATTACGGGATATCCGACCGTCGGATTCTCCTAAAACCAGAACCGTTGGGTTCGTATCGAAAAGAGCTTTCTAAGAACATTAGAGATTTGAAATCTAACAGTTGGATTTGGAATTATGTCCAAATCAAGTTAGGAAAAGGTCGCTATAAGTGCAGTTCGATGGCCGTTGATGGAAATCGACTGTACGGGCCTTGATAAAATTATTAAAAATAGTAATAATTTGTGAAAAATCATAAGAAATGATTTGGAAAGAATTGGGATGAAAAACTCCATATTTGAAAAGATAAAAATAGATTTTTTTCGAAATGAACTAGTTTTGAACTAGAATTATAATCCATTTTTTTTAAAATAAATAAATTGGATTTGAAATGGTTTTAGAAGTAACCAGAATTTCCAGTAATTGAATTGGAATGGATTTGAATCGAAATTGTCTTTGGAATATTTCGATGTTGGATTTCGTGATTATACAGATACCGTTAGGGAAATTTGAAAGATTTATTGATATCGTTATTTCCAATACGATATTTGTTGGTCGTAGAATTTGATATTGAATATAAGCCAATACATTTTCTATTCAGAGCCTTGTATTAATATCAAATGGGATTTTTGGGTTTATCGTGAATGGTGTTTTAAATAACACTTATTCTTTAACCCGATAATTAATGCAATGTGATTTTGGGTTTATCGTGAACCGTGTTTTAAATGACACTTGTTCTTTAACTCAGTTAAAGACAGGATATGATTTCCCAAGTTAAACAATCATTAATATTGATTTTTGGGAAGATTAGAACCAAGTGGAGTTTTAATGAATCTTTAATTAGATTGAAAAGATCGAGAATGGAGTATCACCAGTTTTGCTCCAGGCGATAGTTAAATCTTTAATAAGATTTGAACTTGAAATGGTAATTGAATTTACCGATAACACCGTGGTGTTAGATATGAAGTATTACCAGTTTTACTTCATGGGATGTATAGGTTGGTATTGGGAAATTAAAACAAATGATTACTTCGGTAAGGCTCGTTAATCCCGACTAGTTTGGATAAACCATAATTTGGTTTGAATTGATATTCAAAGGAAGATTAAAGAATAAATTTAAAGAATTTATCTTTGATAAAATTAATGGGAACCTTTCCCAAAGTGTAAGAAAATTTGAATAAAAGAATATTCTGAATTGGAATGAGGCGTATGTTGTGTTTGTGTAACACTGGTTTATTATATACGCAAGTTATTCAGAAAGACCGGGTTTATCCCATTCTGAATAACTGAATCGATGATGTGTCGAAGATGAAGACGGTGGTCGGAGACCAGAGGTCTTCACGTCATTTGGGTGATTACTGATGATCTTGATTGTGTCGTACACCCAAGAGGAGGGAATCGGTTATTGGTCGTCCAGACGTACTTGGAGATCGATGGATATGCGAGGTACAAGGTGCCTCCGGTTTCGTTCAGACCCAGAACGGACTTGTAAATGGACTGTGTGTCTAACATTGGATTTTATTCTGTGTGAGTGATTTCTTTTAAATATATATCTGTTTGGCGGCGGAGAATTTATTCTCTTTCTTAACGCCCTTCTCTGAGACGTACGAGCTCTGAGGTTATATATTGATGTATATCAATCGCATGGAGTGAATTGCCTGTGTAGCATGCCTAAGTGGCAAATGATCAAGGCTTTTGTTGAAAAGAAGAGTCTTGTGGTTGATGATCAAAGCCCGGCCTGTGTGGCATAGCTTTGTGTAGCCTTGATTCGCAAGCCTCATACCCCGGTTGTGAACCAGAAACGGGAGAGGACATCAGGGAGGGCATGCGTTTCCTTCTAGCTAGAAGTGGCGTAAGTGGTTTTACACGCCCTAACGAGTTTGACTTATGTGGTTGTTGGATTATGAGGCGCCTTGGATATATCGGTGACTATGTGGAGCCGATGGAGTCATAGGACTCATTTACGCCCTAAAGGGCGGGGAAACGCAGTGTTTAGGCATTTTAATCCACATAGGCGGACCGGCCCTAACGATCCAAAGGCTTGACTGAGTACTTGCCTAAGACTCGGGCTAGATAGTCTCGAATTCGGTAAGGACTATCTTTTGCCTTGGTTCACAGATGGAAATCCAACTTCCAATACGTGACATTTGCAGTTTTGATTGTAGAGCCTAGTATTTGCGACATGATATATGGTACCCATGCCGTCTATGATTAACACTTATGATTGAAATGGTTTTGACACTATACACTTTTAGTAATAATAAAAGATGAAATTTAGCGTATTAAGCATTCTTTGGCTATTATAAGTTAAAACCCTATCCTATAGCTTGCGTTGCATTGTGTGATGGGACCTGGGTCTTATAATAGCTTCATTATTCTTTATTTAGCATTGCACTGTTGTTTTATGCACTGGTATCCTTGGGAGGAAACCCGTTCCGTGTTATACGGCGTGGTCCCTTGATTTACCTAACTTTAAAATAAAGCTTCAAATAACTGTTTTAGTTCTCACACCAGTCACATGACTGACCTGGAGTATATTGTTTTAACCTAAACTCTGGGTGCCCATATTTTCCGCACTGACAGCTAGTAGTTTTGGTTTTGCAGATTTATATTCATAGGATCCTGATTTACAGCTGGAACGATACCCGGAAAGCTCTGTATCCGTGTATTACTTCTAGTTGTGTTTTGTATTATTTTCCGTTGCGATGTATTTAAATGTAATTTAAATCTCTAATATTTTCTATGTAATATTTATTCATACTCTGTAATATTCTTGTATTCTGATGGAATTGTTGTAATAAGCAATGAAATGTTCTTCTGTTTGCGTTCTGATTTGTCGTGTTCTCAAAACAATCAGGTGTTTCGAACGGTCTTGGTCGGTTTAGCGATCGATTCAGATAGAGCGAAATTTCCTTATCGTTTCATTTGGTATCAGAACTTTGGTTTACAGAGCTCAGAGAACAAGACACATTAGAACCAAACGAAAGAATTCATCAGAGATTGGATTAGTAATATCCAATGGGAATGACTCGTTAGAGATGGGATCAGTAGTATCCTAGAACGAGTGTGAAGAGTATATTTTTAAATTGAAAACTATTTTTGTTTTGAAAATTTAAATCAATTATTCGTATTTGATTATTTATTTTGTATTGAATTTGGACAGTCCAGTATATAAAGATTTTGCGTATTTGTCTTATTCACGTGTATTCGAAGTTTTAATATACTGGATAGATATAGAATCACACTCTAGTCACTCGGACATGACTCTGATGTTTGACGCGTCATCATCAGAATTTATTTTCATGTTTCGAAAGTAGGATTTCTATATTATTCCAATTGACTGGTGTGAGAACCAAAGCTAGATAGGGCTTATTGTTGTGATTTGGCATCAAAAATCTGATTTTTTGACTATGTATCAAAATTATGAATTTGAAATGATAATCAACTAATTGATTGCTGATTGTATTGTTTGATTATTGGTTGATTAATTAAATGTTGAACCATTTAGCCAAATTGAACCAAATATTGAACTGTATTGAAAATTTGTCGCATTTGCATACATATACATGTACTTACATTGAACAGGTCATAGCAAGCAGGCTAGAGAAGAGAAATAAAATTGTTTGCCCGTAAATAAGTACATGTTTATTGTATTTCTTGGGTTTTGGATGATTTTATGAGCTGATTGGCTAGCCGCTTGGCTTTTTCTTTTTCTTTTTGGATTGGTGAGGGCCATGGGAGGCTATTTGAAATATCCCGAAGCTCCCGGTGCAGGGGAGGTTATGGCGAAATTTTTCGAAAATTTAGGGTGTTAGCCAAATTTTTGAAAAAGTTGAAAAGTTCTTAGAAACTGAAAAGTTGAAGAACTTAAACCGTAATGAAAATATTGGAAGTTGAGTTGATTTGTAAAACAACTTTCAGCTTCGTTCCTTTTCGGGGACGAAAAGTTTTAAGTGGGGGAGATTGTAATAACCCGGAAATCTGAGCCAATTTGAAATTTTTATTTTGGCAATTTTAGTAAATTTTGAATATTTAAAATGATTTATTTTAAATATTAACGACGAGAAATTTGATTTGAATAGAATTAGAACGTATATATTTATTCGAATCATCGTTAGAATATAAATATTTTATTTTAAATATAAAAGGAATTGAAAATGGCGCGGTAGTTTGAAATTTCGATTTCGAAGTTCAAATGAATGTACATGATTTAAAATAAACCGGATTTTGGAGAAACAAAAAATATTAGAATCTAATTGAGAATATCTTTCCAACGAATCCGAAAAATTGAAATTTCATAGCGGGGATAAAAATTTATGCCCAGTTGAAAATTCAGAATAGTCGCTATGGAATTCTGGCCCTTAAAAATGGAAATTTTGCCAACGACCTTCGTTTTCGACAAACCACTTTTGTTGGATCCAAGATGTCAAATTATTGCTAGATTCCAAAATTCGTAATTTTTCGAATCAATATGTGAGCGTGGCAAAGGAAAACGTGTTTTGACAGTTTCAGTCAATTTTGATCGACCAGAAAATGGCCATATTTCAAACGGTCTCGGAATTTGACGAAATTAGTTTTGTTAGAACCGTATCATCAATACGAAGCTAGAAAATATTTTTCGGGAATTTTTAGAGTCCGTTTGTGGCCTCAATAAATTGAAATGCGCGTTTAAATTCATTATATAGATTTATATTTTGGTTTTGGCGGAAACTGATCGAAACAGTCGAATCAGCCTACGATACATATCCCATTGTGTTCGGAATGAGGGTAATTAGCTAGGGATGACAGTCGTTGAGTTTCATTTTAAGATCGGATGTAAAATCAACTTTTATTGAATAAAATAATAAATAAATTAAATTATAAATTCCCCTCCCCTTATATTCTCTCCTCCCCCACTGGTCATTCCTCAAATCGAATCAAATAATAAAGGGGGAGAAAACCGCCGTTGACTCGCGACCTGCCCCCCCCCCCCCCCCCCAAGACTTTGTCGCCGCCTTAGGCAGAGCTGCTGTCGCACCCCCCCTCGCGCTCATCTCCTTCTCCCCCTCTCTAAAAACCGCACCATCCCCGAAGACCCACGCTCCGGCCTCCCACCTCGAACCTCGCGAACCCCACGCACAACCGCGACTTGCTCCGTCGCGCCGCCATCCACACCCTGCCTGCACGCTCCTCTGTTCTCCCCTGCGCCACCAAGAAAAAGCCCCTCCAGTTGACGCAAACAACAAGAAGAACCCCTTTTATTTTTACTGAGAAAAGAAGCTGTAAGTTTTCCTATTTAATTTGTTTTAAATAATTAGTTTAATTTAATTAAAAACCATTGATTTTAAATTCAATTTTTATTTAGATTAACACTATTTAAACCCAGTTCTTTCTTTTGATAAATCATGGGAATAGATTTGATTATTTATTTATTTATTACGAAGTTAGAAAAATAAAGATATGATTTTTATCATGAAGGTAGAGTATAAAAATATAATTTTTATATAATGTAGAAAATAAAAATATGATTTTTATTAATGTAGAGTATTAAAAATGTGATTTTTATATGATAGGGAATATAAAGATGCGATTTTTACATATGTAGTAGAAATATAAAAATTCGATTTTTATATATTGAGCGATATATAAATTCGATCTTTATAAGAACTAGAAATATAAAAATATAATTTTCATATGAAAAGAAGAGTAGTAAGAAATATAAGATGTAGAAATAAAAATGTGATTTTTATTTATTGGAATGAAGAAATAAAAATGTAATTTTTATTATGAACAACGTGTAAAGGATTGCGTTGAATTTCAAACAAATCCAAGCGGTTCAAAAGTTCAGAAGTAAAACTGGCGGAGTGGAACCCCAAGGTGAGAACTCCTCACTTTTATTTTAATTTCTAGTTGAAATATATACTAGGATGCAGACGGTGCTTAGTAGCACCCGACACCCATCGTCCACAGACCATGGATGGCTTGTTTGTTTGATTGGTGTGTTGTGAAAGTTGATTGTGTGATGTGGAATGGAATAAAATATTTTATAGTGGAAAATATTTTATAGTTAAAAATATAATTTTTATCGTGTATATAAAATAAATATTTATAAACGAATCGGACGATTTGTTTATATACACCCATTTGACTGATATTGATTGGGACGATAAATTTTACACATTGCCCAACTTCACAAATAAAAATATGTGTTTGTTGATTTGAAACCCCACACGTGTGTTGGGATGATATTTGGCGTACACTAATCCCAATTGTTTAGCTGTATGTCGATCGATTGGTTGATAGACTGTGTAAGCGTTAATTATTTATATTTAATGCTTATGCAGTTGTGTGGTGCACTCTGGATGATGGTTGATGATTTATCGTTGCTATTATATACATGTGTTGTAGGGAATCCATATAATTAACGTTATATGGTAATTGATTGGGCCTCATTCCAATTTGGAAAATAAGGAATATTATAAAAGAAAATTCATGTGTTGAATAGAATCAAAATTCATGTGTTGAATAGAATAAAAAATCATGTGTTGAATAGAATAAAAATTCATGTGTTGAATAGAATAAAAATTCATGTGTCGAATAGAAGAAAATATTCATTTGTTGAATTGAATAATGAAGTTATTGAAATATATAAAGCCGTGTTGGTTAGATATGCGCCATTTTGATGCGAATGATATTTATATCGATTATATTCATTTTTATAATGATTATTAAAAAGGAAGTGATTTCAAAATATAACGTTTTGAAAATATTATTATTTGTATACCTATGATGTGGAATATTCAATTTTGATTCGAAATTGAATATGAAGTTGAAATCGTTTCGAAAACGAATTTAAAACGATTTATAAAATACGTTTTAAAAGGAAATCGACAAAAATATATATTATATAAATAATATAATGGCCTGAACAGAACGTGCCGCGCCGCGGCAGTTCGCGAATTTTGACCATTGACTTCGAATGGATATTACGGGAGATCCGACCGTCGGATTCTCCTAAAACCGGAACCGTTGGGTTTGTATCGAAAAGAGATTTCTAACGAACATTAGAGATTTGAAATCTAACGGTTGGATTTGGAATTATGTCCAAGTCAAATTTGGAAAAGGTCGCTGTAAGTGCAGTTCGATGGTCATTGATGGAAATCGACTATACGGGCCTTGATAAAATTATTAAAGATAGTAATAATTTGTGAAAAATCATAAGAAATGATTTGGAAGGAATTGGGATGAAAAACTTCACATTTGAAAAGATAATAATAGATTTTTTTTGAAATGAACTAGTTTTGAACTAGAATTATAATCCATTTATTTTTAAAATTAATAAATTGGATTTGAAATGGTTTTAGAAGTAACCAGAATTTCCAATAATTGAGTTAGAATGGATTTGAATCGAAATTGTCTTTGTAATATTTCGATGTTGGATTTCGTGATTATACAGATACCGTTAGGGAAATTTGAAAGATGTATTGATATCGTTATTTCCAATACGATATTTTTTGGTCGTAGAATTTGATATTGAATATAAGCCAATATATTTTCTATTCAGAGCCTTGTATTAATATCAAATGGGATTTTTGGGTTTATCGTGAACGGTGTTTTAAATAACACTTATTCTTTAACCCGATAATTAATGGAATGTGATTTTGGGTTTATCGTGAACCGTGTTTTAAATGACACTTATTCTTTAACTCAGTTAAAGACAGGATATGATTTCCCAAGTTAAACAATCATTAATATTGATTTTTGGAAAGATTAAAACCAAGTGGAGTTTTAATGAATCTTTAATTAGATTGGAAAGATCGAGAATGGAGTATCACCAGTTTTGCTCCAGGCGATAGTTAAATCTTTAATTAGATTTGAACATGAAATGGTAATGGAATTTACCGATAACACCGTGGTGTTAGATATAAAGTATTACCAGTTTTACTTCATGGGATGTATAGGTTGGTATTGGGAAATTAAAACAAATGATTACTTCGGTAAGGCTCGTTAATCCCGACTAGTTTGGATAAACCATAATTTGGTTTGAATTGATATTCAAAGGAAGATTAAAGAATAAATTTAAAGAATTTATCTTTGATAAAATTAATGGGAACCTTTCCCAAAGTGTAAGAAAATTTGAATAAAAGAATATTCTGAATTGGAATGAGGCGTATGTTGTGTTTGTGTAACACTGGTTTATTATATACGCGAGTTATTCAGAAAGACCGGGTTTATCCCATTCTGGATAACTGAATCGACGATGTGTCGAAGATGAAGATGGTGGTCGAAGACCGGAGGTCTTCACATCGTTTGGGTGATTACTGATGATCTTGATTGGGTCGTACACCCAAGAGGAGGGAATCAGTTAGTGGTCGTCCAGACGTACTTGGAGATCGATGGATATGCGAGGTACAAGGTGCCTCTGGTTTCGTTCAGACCCAGAACGGACTTGTAATTGGACTGTGTGTTTGACATTGAATTTTATTCTGTGTGATTGATTTCTATTAAATATATATCTGTTTGGTGGCGGAGAATTTATTCTCTTGCTTAACGCCCTTCTCTGAGACGTACGAGCTTAAAGGTTATATATTGATCGATATCAATTGCATGAAGTGAATTGCCTGTGTGGCATGCCTAAGTGGCAAATGATCAAGGCTTTTGTTGAAAAGAAGATTCTTGTGGTTGATGATCAAAGCACGACCTTTGTGGCATAGCTTTGTGTAGCGTTGATTCGCGAGCCTCACACCCCGGTTGTGAACCAGAAACGGGAGAGGACATCAGGGAGGGCATGCGTTTCCTTCTAGCTAGAAGTGGCATCACTGGTTTTACACGCCCTGATGAGTTTGACTTATGTGGTTGTTGGATTGCGAGGCGCCTTGGATATATCGGTGACTATGTGGAGCCGATGGAGTCATAGGACTCATTTACACCCCCAAAGGGCGGGGAAACGCAATGTTCAGGCATTTTAATCCACATAGGTGGACCGGCCCTGACGATCCAAAGGCTTGACTGAGTACTTGCCTGAGACTCGGGCTAGATAGTCTCGAATTCGGTAAGGACTATCTTTTGCCTTGGTTCACAGATGGAAATCCAACTTCCAATATGTGACATGTGCGGTTTTGATTGTAGAGCCTAGTATTTGTGACATGATATATGGTACCCATGCCAACTATGATTAATACTTATGATTGAAATGGTTTTGACACTATACACTTACAGTAATAATAAAAGATGAAATTTAGCATATCAAGCATTCTTTGGCTATTATAAGGTAAAACCCTATCCTCCGGCTTGCGTTGCATTGTGTGATGGGACCTGGGTCTTATAATAGCTTCATCGTTCTTTATTTAGCATTGCGATGTTGTTTTATGCACTGGTATCTTTGGGAGGAAACCCATTCCGTGTTATACGGCGTGGTCCCTTGATTTACCTAGCTTTAAAATAAAGCTTCAAATAACTGTTTTAGTTCTCACACCAGTCACATGACTGGCCTGGAGTTTATTGTTTTAACCTAAACTCTGGGTGCCCCTATTTTCCGCACGGGCAGCTAGTAGTTTTGATTTTGCAGATTTATATTCACAGGATCCTGATTTACAGCTGGAACGATACTCGGAAAGCTCTGTATCCGTGTATTACTTCTAGTTGTGTTTTGTATTATTTTCCGTTGCGATGTATTTAAATCTCTGATATTTTCTGTGCAATATTTATTCATACTCTGTAATATTCTTGTATTCTTATGGAATTGTTGTAATAAGTAATGAAATGTTCTTCTGTTTGCGTTCTAATTTGTCGTGTTCTCAAAACAATCAGGGGTTTCGAACGGTCTTGATCGGTTTAGCGATCGATTCGGATCGAGCGAAATTCCTTGTTGTCACATTATAATGGCCAAGAAATGCTTGATACGTATAAAACAAAAGTATTTGATATTATTACTAGTGCATATATGTTTCAAAAGCAAGTTCCATCATAAATATCAATCATAGACGGCATGGGTACCAAATATCATGTCGCCATACTAGTTATACAATCAAATCCGTAATTTCGTATTGGAAATTGGATTCCATCATGAGTCGAGGCAAGGGGTAAGCTCCTCTCCGATTCGAGACACTCTAGCAAATGTCTCAGGACCACACACAGCGATCCTGGATCTTCAGGGCCGGTCCTCTCTTACTTTTGAGGATTGGAAATTCCTGAACACACGTTTCCCGGTCCTATAGGACCTATATCCGAGGCGGCTCACATTCCAACAACCACACAGGTAAAATAATATAAATGTTAGGGCTGGTAGGTCATAGACATCACCCATAGCTAGAAAGAAACGTCGTGCTCTCCCTACAGTCACTATCCCGTTTTTGACTCATACCGAGGTGTGAGGCTCGCGAATAAACGTTATACACAAAGTTATGCCACGTAGGTCGTGCTTTGATCATCAACCACAAGACTTTGCTTTTCAACAGAAACCTTGATCATCTGCCACTTAGGCATGCCACACAGGCAATTCACTCCATGCGACTGATTTCTATCGATATATAACCTCTGAGCTCGTACGTCTCAGAGAAGGGCGTTAAGCAAGAGAATAAATTCTCCGCCGCCAAACATATATATATTTAATAGAGATCAATCAACACATAACAAAATCCAATGTCATACACGCATCCATTTACAAGTTCGTTCTGGGTCTGAACAACACCGGAGGCACCATATTCCTCGCATATCCGTACAATCAACAAATACGTCCGGACGGCTACCACTTCAGCCCTTTCAAGGTAGCTACTCCAATCATGAGCATCAGTAGCGCCCATCCATCCGATGTGAAGATCGTCAGTCTTGAACCGTCTTCATCTCTTCGACTTCTAATCGTCGATCAATTATTTGAAATGAGAATTAACTCGGCCTTTTCAAATAATTCACGTATATTTAGATTTCAAATCAATTCTTTCCATGGTTAAATTATTCGACATTCACATTTCAGTTCTTTGGTATAATTTTCATGTCAAACACATTCAACCATCCAATGACAAGCAAACCAAGTATAATCGGTTTATTTCCATTCCATATCGTCTATAATATTTTATAACGATATATCGCCATTTTTATTTATTGAAAAATGGCCCTATTTAATTAAACGACGTTTCAGGTCGTGCCGAGGCACTGGCATTGTTTTTCTTCAAATTTGTTTTACACATATCAGAATATCTAACCGTTGGATCCCAACAAAGTTTATATCGTTGGAAAGATCTTTCAAAAGCGAACCCAACGGTTCCAATTTCGTGAAAATCCGATGGTCGGATCTTCCGCTATAATCGTTTGAAGTTACGATATCAAAACGCGAACGGCTGGGGCTCGATTCGTTTTATTTAATATATATATATATATATAAATATAAATATAATTTATTCGATGATTTCAATATCGTTTTCACTTCAAATATTTCACTAACGCCTTTAAATTTCAGAAAATTTCGCCATAACCTCCTTTGTACGGGAAGGGGTTTGGAAATTTACTGGGCCGTATTAGGTACCCAGTAAATCCTAATAAGCATGCACATATTTATAGTGATATATTCCGGTGTCCACAGGGGAGTGTGTATAGATCATAACTCCAGAGAATAAATTTTCGTCACCCTATAAATGGTTTTTGTGCCTTAATGACCAGAGAGACGTGTTTATTGTCATCTCCAGACCCGTGTGGGGTTTTTTATTAATCTTGCAATTTACCGTTACATTTTATATAGTCCAGATCAGTCATCAGTTCAACCTGTAATATATAGTCATCGCCATACAAGCCTCTCGCTCGTATGGTAAATCTTCAACCTCGTCACACAAGCTCCAAATGCTTATGTGGTATATGATGAAGTATGCCTATCTTCATGAAGTATGTCATGTAGTGTAGTTCAAAATTAATTGTTACTATCCTATGGCGACGTTTACTATTACACACAGAACAACCAGCCCTCCGCATCCAATGACATTCAGAGGAGTTGATATAATAATAATATTGTGCAGCCAACTCATTAAGGTTTACCTATTTGTCGGGCGTGCAAACAAATTCTTTACTCAACAGCTAATCCATGTTCATGTTCAACACATGTATATATATATGTGCAAAACTAAGCTAAAAATAATATTTCTAGCGAACAAAGGTTTATTTCTATACATGGTTATTTTTAACACTTCCTACACATGTTAAAAATAATATTTTCAACCCATAAATATTTATTTGAACAAGTGGTTATTTTTAACACTTCATATTTCGCATAAAAATAATATTTTTAGTGAACAAAAATATATTTCAATGCATGACTATTTTATTTAGTTCATATGCATGTTAAAAATAATATTCATAGCAAACAAATATTTATTTCAACACTTGCGTATTTTTAGCGAGTCTAATACATGATAAAAATGATATTTTTATCTTCACAATAAAAATGTAAATTTTATTGTTCAATTCATATATTCAACACATGAATGTTTTCGACTTCACACATACGATAAAATATGATTTTTATCGTTCTAGACCATTATTCAACACATGAATGTTTTCTATAGTTTATATATATAATAAAAATGTGATTTTTATTGTTAAAACAATTTATTTAAAGTACGAATATTTTATATATTCTATATATGTGATAAAATGTTATTTTTATCTTTCAAAGAATTTTATTCATCACATGAATTTCTATTCAACACATGAATATGGTTTCAACACATGAATATAGTTTCAACACATGAAAATAATTTCAACACATGAAAATAATTCCAACACATGAATATTATTGAAAATTTTGGCAGCATAATGACAGGGTATTTAAAAACGGCACCGTCCCGAGTACGGCACCGTCCCGAGTACGGCTTCTCGCTCTACCTTAAAACCTCGTGGTTTTTGACAATGGGGATTTCATACATCTAGTTCGTAGCAGACGAGTATGTTTTTTTTCTTTTCCACAAACTATTCTAATTTTGTTTCAACCACAAACGGGTATTTTTCAACCACAATCCAACAATATCAACCATAAACAATCCTATCAACCATTCGCATTATTCACCAAAATTTTCACGTTAATTCACAATCAATAAATATCGTCCATGGTTTGTGGATGAGGGGAGTGTATATATATAAGTATATTTTATTTCCATTCCAAAGCACATATGATTTATACAATGCATGTATAATTTATACATCGCTCATATAACTTATACAACACATGTACATGAGGTATACAACACGTATATAATTTATACTTCGCTTATATAACTTATACCATGCATTTCCATTCACATTTCAGTTTAGAAATCTCACATTGGTTTGTTGCTTTGCTAAAAATAGTAGCGAGCTCAGAAAAATCCACGGACTCTTCTATAAGGTAGAAGACGTCACTACGGTCCTGCTGTTTCTTGTTTCACTGAATTTCGACCACATAGCAAAACGATATGATTTTTAGAAGTTTGCAACACTTAAAAGTGTAAAAATCAGTTTAAAAAAATAACCAAGGCCGTTACCTTCAGTTGAACGTTCAAAACTAGGTTTTGAAGTTTCACGAAATCCGTAGCACGATAGAAGGATCGGCTTATACCACGTCAAAGAGGAAGGAGAGGGGTTTCCGCACCTGGTGGTCACGGCTAGTTCGATCGCCTCTGGCGATGGCGGCGGCGACAGAAAGGTTGGAACTTTGGGGAGGTCGTTCGCACGTAATATGAGACGAGGAGGGGTGCCACAGGTATGGATTTGAAGAGGAGGAAGAGGGCTTCAAAAAGTTGCAAAGGGGGAGGGGCTAAAGATGAACGAAATCGCGTGAAAGTGGCCGGGAACGATGGTGTTCCTTCCGTCATCGAGAGCAGGTAGGTCGGTTTTTTTTTAAAATAAATAAATTATGAAAGAATATTTTCTATTGGCCCTCACTTTATTTAATTTTAAAATAAGGTTTTCTAAAACGAACTCCAATCCAAACCCAACGACTGTCGCCCCTCGCTAAATACCCCCATTTTGAACATAATGGGATATGTTTCGTAGGCCCATTCGACTGTTACAGTCAGTTATTATTCAAATTAAAATATAAAACATTCAATATTTGATTTGAACGTACATTTCAATTTGCCGGGGCCACATACTGATCCCAAAAATTCCAGAAAAATAAATCTAGCCATGTTTTGACGATACGGTCCCAACAAAACTAGTTTCGTCGAATTCTGAGACCGTTTGAAAAATGGCCATATTCTGGTCGATCCGATTTAACTGAAATCAACCAAACACATTTTCCTTCGCTACACTCACATACTAACTTCAAAAATTATGGAATTTGAAACCTAGCAATAATTTGACATCCCGGATCCAACAAAAGTGGTTTCGTCGAATTCTAAGGTCGTTTGCAAAATGTCTATTTTCAAGGGCTATATATTCTCTATAGCGACCTTTCTGAAAATTCTTTTGGCCCTAACTTTTGATCCCGCTATGAAATTTCAATTTTCCAGATTCGTTAGAAAGATATTCCTAAACAGATTTAAATATTTTTGGTTTGACTAAAATCCGTTTTATTTTGCATCTGGTACAACCAGTCAAAGTTTGAATTCAAATTTTCAAACTGCCGCACCATTTCCAACTCATTATTTTATTGAAATATTCTATTTCAATTGCTCCAATTTCATTAAAATAACCAATTTAAAATTTTTGAATTGGCTCGTATTTTCTGGGTTGTTACAGTCGTATCTCCAAGGACGCAAACAAATAAGGCAAAATCTTGATGGAGGGTTTAAAATCAAAAGCTGACATGAACTCCAAGTTCTTTCTCTCCACAAACAGAGGACTCAGGGCCATCCTCTACCTACTTAGTGCTTCTACCACCACATTACCCTTGCCAAGGGTATAAGCAATCTCAAAATCATAAGAAGCTAGAAACTCCATCCACCGTTGTTGCCTTAAATTGTGGTTTTTCTGCGAGAATAGATACTTGAGAGATTTATGGTCAGTGTATAACTCGAACTTCTCTCCAAATAAATAATGACGCCACGTCTTTAACGCGAATACTATGGCAGCTAGCTCTACATCATGGGTGGGGTAGTTCTTCTCATGTACTCTCAACTGTCTACCCCCATAACACACTACTTTTCCTTCTTGCATTAGAACCGCACCAAGCCCTGTACCACACGCATCAGTGTAAACGGTATACACCTTACTTCCATCAGGAAAGGTCAAGACTGGGGCTGTTGTCAGAGCCCTCTTCGGTCGTTGCACTACACCAAATTGACCAAATTACAACGGTGGAAAAAAGTTGTAAAAGACTATTTACAACGGTGGGTCCACCATCATCTATTAAGAAGTTGTAATAGGCTAAAATCTTTTACAACTTTTTTGCATCGTTGCGACACCGTTGTGAAATGTATATTTTTCTACTGTTTTCCACCGTTGTAGTAATACATATTACAACATTTTTGCACTGTTGTAGTAATACATATTACAACTTTTTTTCATCGTTGTAGTAATTCCTATTACAATTGTTATACGTCGTCAAGACAGTATAATTTTTACAAATATTTCTGTCAGTTATAATACACTTTACTACAAATATAGTTAAATACATTTTGCAAATCCAGCAAGAACAGGAAAAAAATTAATATAAATTCAAAGCATCAGTTCCATTTATATAAAAAAAGGTTACAACTTTATATTTAAAATACAAAACTAAGGAATCATACATAATCCATACTGAACCACATTCCAAAATTTCAATGCCTCATCCCCTGTGTTTCATTCAATGATTGTTCATGTACCACATAACACAATTCAACTCATGCCCCTTCTACAACTATAATCCCATCGGCTGCTGTCCTACTCCATCTTCACCACCACAAGATCCACCATCTCAGACACAAACAAGCACCACACATTTCATCAACCATCCATCCAATAACAGTAAAAATGAAGAAGTAACTATGAGCACTGTAGTGTTGCATAGTTTGCATAAACCTGAAAAAAGTAATCATAAAACCGAAGATGAACTACAATACATTATCTGCATTACAAGGATTCTCACAATCTGTACAATTCATCTTTTCAATGGAGGGTGGTACCAAATACATATTTAATATATTCTTTAAAGTCACAAATGAAAAGAATATTTTTATCTAAATAATAATAAGTTTAATACTTTTTGAAGTCGCAAATTAAAAAATGAATATTTCTTTCAAAATTAAAACAAAAAAAATTCTTTTACCATTTAACATGTTAAAAGCAATGAAATTTATTGTAATAAAAGAATTATAAATGAAATTATATAGCAAATTGCTTGGAAGCGACGAAAATACAAACGAAAGTACAACAAGCCATTTAGATTGTCTAATAGTAAAGGTCACACCAAAATGTTGTAGCAACATATCATGGTCAATATCCATTCCACATTAAATTGCTACGAGACGACAACTATACAGACTTCTAATGAAACAACAAGATCTAAGGCATAAAAAACCAACAGCCGAATAGACAAAAGCAGCAAACCTGACTTAAACTACCGCCACAAGCTTGTTAAGGACAACAACAATGCCAAATAAAACTCACATAAGCTACAAAGATGCCTCCTTGGTGAAAATTAAAGTGATGTCTCTTTGAAAACCGGGCTTGATAGATACAACCTCAACAATCATATAACTCTACAATCCAAGAAGAAATCAATAAAAACTCACCATCCTATGCAAGTTTCATTACACAAGACATGGCTGACCCACCCTTAAAGCATTCTAGAACACTGGAAATCTACACGGAAAGGAAAGATTTATTGAAACTCCGAACAAAGAAGTAACAGACCTCTGTCACGCCATAGCAGGGAAGAAAGTAAAGAAACACAACTAATGACAGTGGGTTGATTAGCTGAAAATCAAATTAATAGAAAATGGTAAACTAGGGATTTAGAAAAGGAAAATGGGAAACCGAGTTAACGATAACTAATGTGACCAACTCCACCATATCACCACAAATCATCCCTCCGCGAAAGCTCCATCACGAGCCCTTATTGACGCAAAGACATAGGATGGATCGGATCTCCCCAAACTCACACATGCGCTGCAAAATTGAACCATGAAACCGAATGCACATATCTGATCGACATCGATCCCTTTTAGTTAAACACCAGTGTGACGCAGATCTTGAACCAAATGGTTGTGCGAGTTTTGAATCCCCTGTCAGTGGAAATACCACATAGAAAAATACAAATCACCAAATAATTTGAACCAGCTAGATACCTTAACTCATTGCAAACATACGCCGCAACCTTAACATCTGTCGGAGTTAGACACCGGTGGTCTTGGATTTGGTGTTGGAGTAGGAGGAGAGTTCGGTGAGCTTGAAATCGACTGCAGAATCGGAAATTAGGGTTTAGAAACTTGAAACGACGAGTGAAATTTGGTTACGAAATTGTGGCGGCCTTGAAATTGGGATTTAGGGTTCAGGAATCTTCGGTGAAATATAAGAGTTGGCCGCCAAAATTTTCAAGCTGGCGCCACTTTTCCAAACAATTAATTTTTTCAGGTTTACCTGATTGGTACTTACGAATGTGATGACATCTTATATTTCAATTGTTTTTAGCAGTATACATAACATTATTTCAAATAGGAATCAATTAACCAATTTCAACACTTAATAGATCACGTTGGTTAAGTCATATAAATATTCATTTCAATTTTAAGGTTCAATTATCATAAGAAAACAAGAGAAAAACTAAATAGTTTTTCGAAATTTTGGATATTTTATAAAAATTATTGTTCATTTAAATAAAAAAAATAGTGAAAATTTCAATATTTTATAAGTTTTTTCTAGAAAAATTTAAACTTTTTTTTAAATATTAGATGTTAAATATAGTTATTACCCATAACTATTAAATATTAAATACTAATAATAATTATTACTTTTTAATTATTAAAGATTTCTTATTAATTGTTCGTTATTATAAATTAATTATTAAATATAATCTTAATTATTAATCTCTTCTTCTTAATTATTAATCTCTACTTCTTAATTATTAATAGCAATCATTGATTATTCATGATTAGCATTAATTATTATATTTTAATTATTAGTTATTTAATATGTAATTATGTAATATTAACTATATTTTTAAATTATTCTTCTTAATTGCTAAGTATTAAGTATTTCGGATTGATTATTAATTAGTACTTCCTAATTGATTATTAATAGTAATTATTAGTTATTAATTATAAATAATCGATATAAATGTATTAAATATTAATTATTAGTTGTTAATTATATTAAAATATAGTCATATATTACAACAGTCAAAAAATAAAAGTTGTGATAGGCTTTTATTACAACTGTCAAAATAACACAGTTGTTAAAAATAAGTTTATTACAACTTTCTGGAAAAACGTTGTAAAAAACATTTATTACAATGGTGCTTTTACCACCGTTGTAAAATTAAGGTTGTAATATAGTGTTTTTGTTGTAGTGTTGGAAAGTAATGTCACAGTCTATATCCTATGAAAATGTCAAGTTCTTCTTCGTCAGCATGGTGAGTGAGGCTGATGTCTTTGCGAAGTCCTTAATGAACTTCCTATAGTAACCTGCCAACCCAAGAAAGCTTCTCACCTCGGTTGCATTTTTAGGAATCTGCCGATCTTGCACAACAACTACTTTCGCGGGATCCACAACTATCTCTTCTTTGGAGACTACATGCCCTAAGAATCTCACCTCTTTTCTCTAAAAATGTCATTTGGAGAACTTCGCCTTAAGCTAATGGTCACAGAGAGTTTTCAAAACTTATCTTAAATGTTGGGCATGCTCTTCTTCGCTTTTGGAGTCAACACAGACTACAATAAATTTATTAAGAAACTCCCGAAACACCCTACTCATCAGATCGACAAAATAGGCGGGTGCATTCATCATCCCAAAAGGCATCACTAGCCATTCAAAGAAACCGTCCAGAGTCCTAAAACAGTCTTATCTATGTTGTCCTCAGCCACCCTCAACCGATGGGACCCCATGGCCAAGTCTAACTGAGAAAATACTAAGCACAACAAGTTGATCAAATAAATCATCAATCCTCGGATGTGGGTGCCTATTCTTCTTAGTGAGTTTATTCAACTCTCTATAGTCAAAACACAAATGAAGCGAACCATCCGCCTTAGTCGCGAATACTACTAGTGCACCCCATTAAGATATGCTTCGCCTGATGAACCCTTTCTCAAGCAGCTCCCCTACTTGCTTACTCAGCTCCCTCCTTTCCCTCGGAACCATGTGGCGCACTGGTAATGTAACTGGCTTTGCATTGTCCACCAAATATATACGAAAGTCGATCTCACGCCTCAGAGGTAAGCCCCGAACCTCATCAAAAACATCGGAATAATCTCGGACTACTGGATCAGATTGTAGATCGTCGATAGATGCTTCAAGAGACTCTAGGAAACTAAGCATAACCGACCCTTGTGGGTCACAAGAAATCTCGAGGGTCCTCCCATACCAAGTCAGAAGCCTAACAACGCTCTTCTCATAATCCAGAATGGCACCATACGTGGTAAGCCAATCCATTCCTAGAATTAACCCATAGCCCATAAACCCGAGCACATACGCGTCACATTAAAACTCGACGACTAACACAAATATTTTCCAACCCCGACAAATCATAGATAAATGAGTCGAACCACCAATGGGGTTTGAAACAACTACGGGATCCACTACCATACTAGTAATTAAGTGCAGAGATTCAACTATAGAACTTGATATAAATGAATGTGAGGCACTAGAATCAAAAAGTGTTCTAATAGGATGGTTTGAAAGAGAAATTAAACCTTCCACAAAAAATTTTCTACCTCTATCAGGAGCACTGATCGCGAGAGCATGCATCTTCCCTCCAGAAGTCCCTGTCCTTTGACGCTATCCCTGTGATCCCTATTTCTTTGGGCACTCTCCAGCAAAGTGTCCGACCTCTCCACGGTGGTAGCAAGAGTTCTTCCTTCGCTTACAGTCTTTAATCAGGTGACCTTCCCACAATTGTGACATTTTATCTTATCCTTTCCTTTATCATTTTTCCCTCTTTTCTTCTGCTGTTGTTGTTGTTGCCCCTTCTTGGGCCACACCTTCCTATTTTGCGATGTCTCCTCAGCCTTCTTTTCTCCCTTGTCTTCCTCATGCATTAGGACCATATTGACAAGCTTTTCAAAAGTGTCCCCCATTGGAATATAGGACATAGCTAACCTATGCAGAGGCTCATTCAGCCCTTTAGCAAACCGCTAATCCCTTTTGTGCGGGGTATCCACCTACTCTAACCCGAACCTTGCTAGCTGGTTGAATTTATTCACATACTCTTTCACTATCAAGTTTCTTTGTTTGAGTGCTAAGAACCTCTCCATCTACATGCTTCTTTCGGCTTGGTAAAGAAATTTCATTTCGAACCTCTGTCTAAAATCCTCCCAAGTCTCCACCAGACGTCCAGCTTGGGGGGCTTCCCACCAAAATGAGGCTTCGTCTTTTAGTTGCCAGGCGGCTAAATGAACCTTCCTTCTATCCTCTACTTCAAAGATTACGAACAAGTCCTCAGTCTCCTTAAGCCAATTCCGCGCTTCTATGAATGTCTCATTCCCATGGAATGGCTTCCCCCCTATAGCACGAAAGTCTTTGCAGATCTTGGCGAAGTTATCTGCTTTTGGAGGGGGAGGAGGAGGAATGACTGGTACAGCTGGGGGAGGAACATTTCCTTGGCCTTCGACAGGCATCGTGGCCTCCAAATACCTACGGAACCATCCGGGTATTGTGACGCCCTCTGGGATATTAGGAATGTTTTGTTCCCCAGACATGCTGAAAAATGAAAAAGGAAGAGATTTAGACAAAGGACCGAAGGATATTACATATGGCTTTTTGGGGAATGTTTTTCAAAACAGACTTTTTTTTTGAAAATGCTTTCTTTTAAAATCTTTTTGAAAATAATTTTGAATTTTTTTTATCTAATCTGGTAACCTTCAGCTCTGATACCAAGTGTGACACCCCACGTCCGTTAATGTCACTCACAAAGTGAATGCATTAAGTTTCGTGAAGCGTTATAGGTAAGCAGACACAGAATTTTACAAGACAGACATAAATAAGATAGCAGCGGAAATTTAAATTTTATTTCAAACATAGATCATACAACGTGGTTCAAAATACCATGAGTCTCAAAAACCATTACAACAACATAACTTCTGTCTTTTAACGTCAGAGGACATAAATACTTAAAAGAAAACATAATTCCCCAAATAAAAGAGACAAAGCCATAATGGAGATAAAAACTTGAGCCATACTTCGGAAGTAGCTCTAGCAAGATGATATCTGAGTCCTGTTTAAGCCTGAGCGTTTCCTCCCTGAGAACCTGGGAGGGGGAGAAATGGAAGAAAGAAGAGGAAACAAGAGGGTCAGACATAAAGTTTGGCGAGTCTAGTGACTTTTAGCAAGTAAATAAATAAAAGTAACATGACAGGCATATAAAGTGGATAAGAGAGATCACTACATAAATGGCAGGTGCGACAATGTAGACATGATAAGGTGTATATGCTTCTAATGGTTGATCTGCACTATTACTAGTATAACCAAAATGAGATGATCCCTTCCACTATAAGGTGGTAGACTTAGGGCATATGTCCAAATGTACCCTAACCGCTACCTTAATCGATCGGCTCCTTACTCCGTATATACTCTGTGCCGGCCCCACAGTAGGATGTATCACGTCCTAAAGTGGCAACCCCTCACTGATATGCACAACCCCATATCTACTAGTGTCACGGTCGTCTTATCCCCTTCGGCCTGGCTTATGCACACACATGGCCCGGTCGATTTGTGCTGCCAACACCGCCTCCACGTTTGGATCTCTTACAATCAGTCAGTAAGCGTGCCCCACCTCCGACCTAGCTCGGAGTTCTCTACTCGATACGTACTCCGGGTTACTGACTGAAACGGGTCCCATACAATATGATACAAGCTCTCCCCTTTGTCTTGTATCCCCCACTAGGTTTTCCACAGGTTATACTTACCCTAAGGGTGTCTTTAATTATATAACCCCAATCATTCTACCAGTTATGCTTACCTTAAAGGTGTATTTAATTACATAACTTTATTATTTCCTCCGGTTATGTATACCACTAGGTGTCTTTAATTACATAACCTTATCGGGTTAAGTTTGTGGGCCTATATGTAAATATTACCCACCCCTCCAGATTTGCTTAACCCATCCACTATCCAACAAATTTTACTTAACCCTAACTTTAGTTCATAATCATGCAATCCATATGGATTATATTTGGTTAAGTAGTCCAATTTATTACCATGTCCATTTATGGTTTATAATGGGCTAGACCTCCCACATTAGGCCTACAACTTGTGGATGCTGGATATGCCGGTCGGGTCCGGGCAATCTTATTCCACAGTTGGGCCTAACCTCGTGTCTTAGCCCAATTCGTATTTGCGCACTTAGACCTCTCACATTAGGTTCAACATTAGTGGCTGCTGGATATGCTGGGCGGGTCCGGGCAGACTTCCACCACTAGTGCAACCTAACCCCGTGTCATAAGTTCAATTACAATTCCTAATTGTAATTACTAGACATTCCATTTTATCCAATTCATACCTATGTCTTTATAGGTGATTATGTCCCTTTTTCCCAATAATTTGATTTATATGCCCAACGATGTTTATATTCAAATTATGTCAATATTAACCCTTTTTCCCCGTTCCCTAACTAGCGCACTCATATATTGGCGGCATGCCTAGGCTAGATAATAGCCTAGTCATAAACGATAAAAGGGAAAAGAATAGGAATATGACAAAAGTGATTGTTTAACATAACTTGGCATAAACATAAACTAGTATGGTGACAAGGTGGACATATAAACATAAAACTGATAAACTTGTGGCAGTGAATTGATTCTAACATAACTATGATGTCACAATAAGCATATTTAGGTCCAAATTAATAAACTAGATATCAAACTAGTTTAGATCTAATATGATAAACACAAGGTGATAAACTAGATCGGATTAACAATTAAAATGTCTACATAATTTAGATCCAATGGGTTTAAAGTGTATCTACACAAATAAGGTTCAAGGTTCACATCATAGCATGTTATAGAAGTTACCATGGATCTAACAAGATAGAGATTTTAGATCAATAATTAGAATAGATCTCGCGCAAATCATAGAATGCCACAAAGGTTACAATAAATCCAACATAGAGATTTAGATCAATGGTTAAAATAGATCTAGCAAAAATCATAAAATGCCACATGGGTTACAATAGAGGCAACATAGAGATTTAGATCCAAATCCTAACTAATTCAGAATGTCATATGTTCATGATTTACAATGAATCTGATTTAACTTAGGCATATGAACAAATCCAAGTCGTAGTCGTGTCATATTTACTTTTAAATATTCAAATCTAAAAGTAACTAGAAACTCACAGTGTTAGGATTAGAAAATAGAGAAAGAATGGATCTTGAATCTCTAGACTTGATTTGCAAAACTGATAGTTGAAGAAGATAATGGTTTCAGTTCAGACACCGACAGAGTTTGGCCACCATGAATTCCCAATGAAGAAAATATGAGAAATGGCCACATATATATAGCTGCAAAACCCTCTGAAACCGACTACCACCTCAGCCCTAGGGGTATCGACACCCCAGTGGGTAGGTAGACCATGGGTCGACACTCCTTAAGGGGGGTCGACCCCGGTGTCGACACCCCTCTAGAGGGGTCGATCCTTTAGAGCGGGAAATCTGCCGCCACTTTTCATTTTTCGAATTTCAACTGTTTGGATAAAATTCTGACTCATCTCTGACTCATGTGTGTGTATATATATATTCTTTCTACGCGTATACAAACTTAAAACTCTCATAACTTCATACGGTGTCTGTTTTACGCAAACCAAATGTCTATCTTGACCAGAATTTCGAGGCGGACGCAATGGTGCAGTTATTTCCCTTAATTCTAAATATTAAATTAATTATAATTTAGTTTATCCTCTTTTAGTATCATTAAAATTTCATGGTATTACAATTAGACTTCATATTCCCAATTATAAGTCCACTGATAATATGCCTACTTCATTCTTTCTTAATTAATCTCATCCTCATTACCACAACCTCTTGTTGTTACCTATTTATTAGCTTAGTTCCGTTAACTAAGATTTATTTGTAAGTTCCTTTTAATTTATTATAACCCATGTTATAATTTCCACTTGTCCCTAGGACAAGCCTACCCATTATATTACATTCTCATTCATAAAATTAATTATAATATGTTATATTTCCCGTTATCACATTTTCCCTCGGTTCCTTAAGATTAACCGAACTTCTACTGTTGTAACTGCCCTTTATTTACAATCTTGTATATTCTTATTATTTCAGGAAAATATTTCACATACCTCATTAGATTGATTTGTGGGAAGATATAAAGGTCCATTTCCATAATGCACATCAACCAAGATCCGTAGTTGCAAGCTATCTCTTTTATTTTCATCATCGACATACATATATCTTTTTATTTGATTAGTGTGCAATACGGTAAGAGCATCTCTATTTCACACTAATCCCTTTTCCCTTCCTTTTCTTGCAACTACGTTATTAGTATTTCACCATTATGGAAATGTACCAAAATTTCCCAAATTCATCTAACTCAGTCCACTACTAACTTCCACTTTTATTTTCTGAGTTAGATGTTGTTTACTGTTTCTGAATCACATCAAATTTCCCATACAAATTAGGAACATTTATTCCTTTTTATCCTATTCCAAGTTTAACTGTAATTTTATTTATAATATATCCAATTTGTTATTAAACAACATTTTCAGTAACGTAAGCATGTTTATTTTAAATTCCACATTTCCGGTATTACAGTAATTCATAATCCAAACAGAAGATAAATAGAATAGATTTGTACAACAACATATTCTTAACATACTTAAAAATAAATCATGTCGCAATTACCGCAAATTATAGTTATCTAACATGTTAAGAATAACAGGAAGGTAAACGGTAAATATATCATTACCCAAAAGGTAAAAATCTAAGTCCACTCACTTGAGAGCTTTCCAATCCTTGAATATGATTAAGATCTGTTATTCTGTGGTGTTCTTAACTGAATATAACATTAAAATAACTATGGATTTACAAATTTGAACCTAAAGGAAGAGGGAAAGAAAGAAACCTAAATAAGTCAGATTCACAGGACTTACCTCACGTTGATCGGAAATCTAAACAACTATGTTGTATATTTATACTCTTTATCTTCAAATCTTGAATTAGAACCCCTAAAACTGTTATTTTTTAATTTCTGAAAGATTTTGAGAGGAAAGAAAATAGCAGAGCCTTGGCCTCGTCTCAAAAAATATAGGTTGAAGGCTAGGCACTACTAGTCTATTTATAGGTGTGCAAGAATTTCTGGTCCATCGGATTCGATAAAATAAAATCTAAAGCATTTAAATCAGAAAAACATGTCTCAAACAAAACAGATCTGGCCCGAGAGAGTCGACCCACCTTAGAGGAGGGTCGACCCTATGGTCGACACATGGGTCGACTCATGTGAAGCCTGGGTCGACCCAGCTTCTGGGTCATGAACGTGTTTTCTACCAATTTTAATTTCTGATTAATATTGATGTTTAGCTTATTCCTAAATATTAGTTACCTAAATTACTATTTTCTACTTATAATTCATCTCAAATTTCAAATTTCAAATTTCAAATTTGTGAGCATATATGCATACAACCTTTTACATCTTTGTCCATTAATAACTGCTCAATTAATGTAATTAATAACACTATCAATAAATTGTTTTCATCCCTTTTTATATATTATAATTTCAATGCAGCTATCTTCTTGTCCATTTTTCATTTATAAGTCATTTATTACTTTCTGCTCTTAACTTGCACTTTTAATTTCAACATTTGAATTTATGCGTGTATATATATATATATATATATGCAATCTTTGTTTCTATTCAAAATTCAAATGGTGCTATGCCGTTATTTATTTCTTACCCATTTTTATTGATTATAGGTTTATTTTGGATTTCTTATTTATATGTATATATTTTACACACACATACACACATATACACCTATGCATGTATACACATATATTTATACTTACCTATACGTATAATTTTCCTTATATGTACATTTATTCATAGTTTTCTCTTAGAATATGCATTTCTTAAGTTGCCCCCTAAAACTAGAAATATAGTGCCATCGGGACTCCAACTTGCACTACTCACTTGGGAGAGACATGCTTTACCAACTGTACTACATATGCTTTTGTTCATAAGACTAAAAACAATGGTGATCACTATTCTTCTAAGTGTTCTTCTTATATCTTGTTTTCACGTTTGTTGTAATACTTCATATAAGGATAACTTTTTCATTTTAAATCCATTTTCAGCAAACCATAGGTCTAAATTGATCAGAAAATCGTCAAGGACGCAATGATGCTAATTCCGTGACCAAATTATGAAAAAAATTAAAATTCTTTTTTTATTATTGAATTAAAAATGTGCGGTGTTACATTGTCCCACCCTCAGGAAATTTTGTCACCGAAATTTGGTAAGGGTAAATTAAATAATTCCTCGCATAATTTACAACTATCATGTGTACATCCAATTTTGCAACCATTTATGCACTTGTGGAAAGTGTATTACAACATGATAATACATGAATGCCTAAGCGGTACCTCCCATATGAGTGAAAATTTTCTTGAAAATCTTTTTGAAAATATGATGCACACATCCTAAATGTACTGGCAATTTCTATATGAATGCAATAATTTGAAAATCAAATATTTTTTCATCTAATTTTTCCTACACTCTTATAGAGCAAGAGTGTAGTTCATCCAATTTTTGCATCGAAACCCTGCCGACCAACTTTAATTTTGCGAATTACAGAAAATTCTAATTTTTTGAATTTGATTTCTTATGTTACAAAAAGGTGAAAAACGGGAAACTTCATATCTTCTGTTTTTCTATTATGTACCTTTTCTATCTGTACTTTGATTTTATGTAACTATTATATAAATATTTCCTATCTTCCTATCCAAGCACAGTTTACATAAGAAAATTTTCTTTATTATAAATTCTCTTTTTCAATTTACTTTGAAAAATGCAAAAAAAAAATCAAAATTTTCCACTTATCTCCATTGTCATATTTGTTGCTTTGCTTTTGCAATTTTCATCATTATTTGTTTTCTTTTAGTTATGTCATTTCTTTTCCTTAGCTTATTTAACTTAATCCACCAATCTAAGCTTAATTTTAAATAAGCCTTATAATTCTTTCAAAACTAAAATAGGAAAACAAGCACACTACACATCTACTACTAAGGGCTAAGAATCCTAGGACCATGTCCCCATTGAAAAAGAAAAGTCCAAACCATAGGATCTAAACAACTCACTTTCCCACTACCCTCTACTTGTCAAAACCAGTCCTTACTGTGTAGTAACTGTCTTTTCCAAGCAACAACCTAGGCTCTATAGTGCTTATTCACTTTACGGGAATTTACTATTATTCCGAAAACAATTCCTGCTATCTACTTTGTATCCTCAAAATATTCCCCATCTTTCCTAGGTGCTAATCCTTACCTACTCCATGATTTAAAAACGGGGGTTGGCCTCATCATTTCAATTTTCTTCCAAAAATTAAATGCTTCCAAAACTTTATTTCTCTTCGTTTAAAGTTATTTTTGCCAAAACATACAAAAATGACATCTCATAAAAAAACACAAAACTTTTTTGTTTCAAGTCATAAAAACTGGAGTAGACAAGGACAATTATTTCTTATTCAATTTCACAACTGTTCATATTACTGTGCTAGTTCAATTACTTACAAGAAGGTGTAAATTTCTAAACATATCCCAAACATCTACTTTATTCTAAAATTCATTTTCAACTTATTTTTCCACCCACCAAAGTTTATATCAAAACAATTATCAAAAATTCATGCCAAAAGAATAGAGATTTTACAAATTTTTCTGAAAGAATTCATTTTTACAATAATTTCATGATAAATCATCATTTTCAAAATATGCCCCATTTCCTCCCAAAACTCAATATGTACTGTTCAAATATGTTATTTACATGTTTTTTCAAACGTTAAAAACACCTCTTTTTGTTTCAAAAATTGTTTTTACATAATTTAGCTAGTACATATTTTAAAATTGTAAACTTTTAAGGTCAAAAGTTGAAAAAAACTGTAAATTATCACCCAAAAGCTTTTAAAATTTCAAGTTCTTAAAAGTTAACAATGGGGCTAGACTCAAAGTGGGTTCCTCACATTCTCATACTTTCCTAAATATTCCCACGAAGTCATTTCTCTCAAATATATATACATATATAATCCTAATCCATTTTTCTTTTTACCTTTTCCCAATTTCCATTACATATGTTTAAACCTTTATCTTAGATCTACTATCTCAAATTTTCAAAAGTGGATTCCTGGTAATAAATACCTAAATTGAAATTTTAGATTTTCCTATTTCTAATAGGAAAAGAAGATTATAAGTTTACGAATCTATCACCATAAAAACCCAAATGGAAATGTTGTTAGCTCATGGAAAGTTCATAATTCCGGGTTTAAGGTTCCAATATTGAGGAAACTTCATGTTTACCCTCATATCATTATTTTAGGATATATAAAACTAATAATGAAATTTTCTTCAATGTTTCTTCAGGCAATGCAGGAATCATGGTAACACTAGAATTGGTATTGACCAATTATAAGGAGGTAGAAGCTTCAAAATCCGAAGAGTAGAGGGCTCAAGACAACGAAACCAGAACTAAACAGGAAAAGTTTTAGGAACAGCCGCGTGGACACTAAGAATAAGGAATAAAAGATAAGAATCTGGTACCAAAATGTAAAGAAAAGGATATTAAGATCAACATCAAATTACAAATCTGAAAGGTGTTGAAGCCCATAATGATAGCAGAAAACACAAAGGAGAAGCTACCAAAAAAATACTGACAGCAAAAAGTTTGGGAGAAATAACAAGGCAAAAAGAAAACAAAAGGCATGGCATTGACGTCGACATATGACAAACAGTTGGCTCAATGTCGACATCAGAACAAGAAGGCAAATGTAACACCCCACGTCCATTAACGTCACTCACAAAGGGTATGCATTAACTTCCATGGAGCGTTTTAAGTAAGTATAGAACAGAAAATCACAACAAGACAGATATAAAGCAGTACTTGAAAATTTAAAACTTTATTTATTGCAGCAAAATGTAAATATGTTTGGTTACATCATCAAAACCATAAACCAAAGTCAAGTACATCATATTCATCTTGATAAAACAAAGTACATAAACTGAAAGACATAATCCCCAACATTATAATAGCCATAAATAAAGAGAAGCTGAACTTTACTTCAGCGATCCAAGAAATCTTCTAAAAGCAGTCCAAAATCAAGCTCCACTGGTGCTAGTTCCAACCTGAGCACCTTGGGGGGGGGGGAGGGAGGAAAGAGATGGAAAAAGGGGGGTCAGATATAAAGTCTGGCAAGTGCGATAATTCTAACAATATAATTAACAAAGTAACTAGGCCAAGGCATAAGTTGGAAAATAAGGAAATGACCATGAACCATTGAGTATGGCAAAGTAAACAAGGAAACAAGATGAACGACGATATCGTTTAAGCGCACCTAAACCCACTAAGATAATTTACTAAACTACACCAACACTATGAGATGATTGCTATACTGCACCGCCACTAGTATACTGCACCACCACTAGTCACCCTAAGGTTGATCCCGCCTACAGACTTAATAATGATATTGGTAGTTTCGTGCACCCCTAGCTGCCTTCATAGGTGCCGTCTGCCCCTATCTCCACTAGGTGTATCCACTACCCCCAAGCGATCGGCTCCCTAACTCGTAGATACCTGTGTTGGCCCCACAGTGGGGTGTATCACTCCCCAAAGTGGCAACCCGATACCACCAAGAATGCACGGCTTATACCTACACGATGCAACAACGTCTTACCTACCAGCCCGGGTCCACACACGCATATGAACCCGTTGGACTTGCGTTGCCACCGCTAACCTGGTTTGGCCTCTTACAGTCAAGCCCAGTATGCGTGTCCCGTCCTCGACTTGGGTCGAGCCCACAAAGATACGTATGGGTTACTGGTTGAAACGGGCCCCCATTACTTGACACAAGCTATCCACCTAAGCTTGGTCCCCTCTAGTACATCCCACTTAACCCACTTCTTATTCATGTTTCAATTACGTGTTTCATATTTTGGTTAAGTGTTTCTAATCGTATTTCCAAATGCCACCCAAGGCACCCAATAGATTCCACATGCCACCCAAGGCACCCACTTAACCCCCCCATGTCCCACTACATGCTTATCTGGTTAAGTGTTTCTTAATTCATTAATACCATAACCTCATAAAGACCCCTCACATTAGACTGACATTTGTGGCAGCTGGATTTGTCGGGCGGGTCCGGGCAGTCTTACACCACAAAAGAGCCTAACCTCGTGTCTTTACAATTGTTACGTATTTAGTTTATGCCTAAGACCTCTCACATTAGACTGACATTTGTGGCAGCTGGATTTGCCGGGCGGGTCCGGGCAGTCTTACACCACAAAAGAGCCTAACCTCATGTCTTAGACGATTAATTACTCCTAATTAATCATTCCCCAATTTGAATTACTTTCCCTATTCAAATTATCAATCAATTCCAAATTTAACGATGTCCATAATTGACTCAATTATGTCCATCCATTTATGGTATGTAAAATCATACCAATTTTCACCACAATTATATTTTATGCCTTTTAAGGAATTTATGCCAATTAGATCTTTTTATTATTATCCCCTTTACCCCACGTAGTACGTTAGTTCGTTTAACGTAGAATATACGTTAGACTCGAATAGTCTAACTCATGGAATAAAAAGAAAGCATCACAATACACACATAATTAAAACATAGATCTAACATAGGGGTGAACTTGCATATGTGGATGATGTTCTACATCTAAAACTTGCATAGGCCAAAGTTACAACTTGCATAAACAACATATGTCATGGATCCAAATCTAAAGGTGTGAACTTGATGAGATAATGGCCACAAACTTGCATAAACAACATATGTCATAGGTTTATATCTAAAGGTGTTAATTTGCATAGGCAATACCCCTAAACTTGCATAACATGATTCATATATTCATACAACTTACATATTTGATTTATACATCATAACAATGTGTAAACTAGTATCTAACATGTAAAGTATCATGTAGAATTTAGCATATGTCATAGCCTAACTTTCAATTAAATTTTCACATAAACTAGGTGCCATAGCCATGTAAGGTCACATATAATTCTACCCAAACTTGTATGTGGTTCGTTTTTGAATCAACATCTAAACTTTCCTACATATGATTTATCATATGAATCAATATAACAAACTAGCATAAGAAACATGACGATTCAACTAGACATAAGCCAATCATAGGATTATAACATGGGTGATAGCATCATAACTTTTCATCGTAAATGATAGCTTCATAACATAGTATCATAGAAATTACAACACAATTCTACAACATAATTACAACATGCAATCAACAATTCATATCACATCCAAATTATCCGCATTATAACTCAGTCCAATTCATTTATTAATTATTTTGTTAAGACTATCGAACTCACAACTCAAAAGTAGTCTTGATTTCTGAATTCTGATTTCTGGAGTTGAATTAGCGCTCCTTTGATGAAGATTCGCTATTAGGGTTGAATAGTTCTGATTTGGTTTCTGTATTTCCTCTTAATTTTGGTGGCGGCTGCTCTAGGGTTCAAGACAACAGCATGACGGCCATAGTTTCAATTTTAATTATGATTTAGGGTTTGAGTCTATGGGTCTTTTTATAGAATTATGAATTAATTTAAGCCGTCGGATGATCTTAGGGTTAATCAAAACCATTCAATCATGATAGGGTGATGAGTCAGCCCTAATGACTCGGCAAGGAGTCAGAAAGGACTCAACAACATGGGTCAGCCTGAACCAGAAAGCTGTGCAGGCTCCTGCCTCAGCCTGGGCGCACTTGGCAGGTGCGCTAGTGCAAATAGGTACTGGCGCACTTCCCAAGTGCGCCAGTGCATTTTTTTTCTTCTACTTTTTTCCACCAATCTTCGTTCGTCCATAACTCCTTCATCCGGTACTCGTTTCCCGCAAACTCGGACTCTATTTCAACCAGAATTCCGAGACGAACACAATGGCGCAACCCAATCCCCATAGTTCTCATGTCTGAGATTAATTATTCTTTAATTTAGTTAATTCGATTATTCAAAAATCCGGGGTGTTACATTCTCCCCTCCTTAAAGGATTTCGTCCCCGAAATCTCAAAGTCAAGGAGAATGCATATCCTACCATCCAAACAACCATCTACTCAACCATCAAACACGGGAATCCATTGTCCTTATAAAATTTCTAATGTTGTATGAACATATGCAAGAAGTGTGTGTATATGTTCGTTATCTAATGCAAAATCAGGCGGTCTACTGATTCAGTTGACCTCCTTAATGCAAACCATGATAGTGCCATGCGTCCATTATGTATGCGAAAGAACCTTATCGATACATATTATTTCTACATGTGTGAATAACCATTCACCAAAATGCAACATCCATATGATGGTACAACCATTATACATCCATTACTTAAATATGTACACACATTTATATGCATTATGCGATATGAAGTGACTGAGCCGATCTAGTGCCTAAAGTGTGTGTATATGCATCCACGAGCAACCACTAGCAAACACTTGCATCCACGTGCATCCATCATACATAACATGTCTCAAACACATGTTTCAACCATAGGACTATCCTATCTAAAGGTCAAAGATACTAGGGAGAGGACATACTAAAGATAAGATAAGTACAAGATGAGCGATAAAGGAGAAATTAAAAGACATACCCTCAAAAATAAAAGGGTATAATGAACGCATCTTCGCTTCCATCTCCCAAGTAGCGTTGCTCTCATCATCTCCACATTTCACTTTGACTAACTTGACCTCTCGATTCCTTAACTTCTTAATCTCCGACCCAAGAATGCGCGTAGGAGCTCGTCGAATCGTCGCATCACGCTCTATCTCCACCTCTCTAAGCAAGCTCGGCTCTACCACTTCCGCGGTCTCGTGCAAGAACTTCCTCAAATGTGATACATGGAATACGTCATGTACACCACTAAGTCTCTCGGGAAACTCCACTCTATATGCCATCTGCCCAATCCTTTCTTTAATAAGAAACGGCCCTACGAATCTTGGTGCTAACTTCCCAACGGACCCAAAGCGAACGACGTTCCGTAATGGAGACACCTTGATAAAGACCATGTCCCCAACATCAAACTCAAGATCTGACCTCCTCTTATCCGCATAAGATTTCTATCTATCTTGCGTCGTCTTCATCCTTCTTCGAATCAAATCGATCTTTTCCAAAGTCTCTCTAATCATATCAGGTCCAAGCAAGATCTTATCTGTAGACTCCCACCAACATGTAGGCAAACGACACTGCCGTCCGTAGAGAGCCTCGAACGGTGCCATGCCAATGCTAGACTGAAAGATATTATTATATACGAACTCCACCAATGGAAGATGTTCCTCCTATGCACCTCCGAAGTCTAAGACACATAACCTCAATAGGTCCTCTAGAATACGATTCGCCCTCTCGGTCTGGTCGTCCGTCTGAGGATGATATGTGGTGCTCAAACATAACTGAGTCCCTACCGCCTCTTGTAAGCTTTTCCAAAATTCTCTAGTGAAAATACGATCGCGGTCGCTCACAATGCTAGAAGGAACACCGTGCAAACGAACTACCTCTCTAATGTATACGTAGGCAAACCATGGAGCAGTCCTCTTACTCTTTACGGGAATGAAATGAGCGCTCTTAGTAAGTCTGTCTACCACGACCCAAATCCCCGTATTACCCTTCCTTGATCTTGGTAATCCGTCAACAAAGTCCATCGAAACACTTTCCCATTTCCATTGTGGGACTTCCAATGGGTGAAGCAATCCACCTGGCTTCTTTTGCTCTGCTTTTACTTGTTGGCACACCAAGCATCTAGCGACATACTCGGCCACATCTTTCTTCATGTCGGCCCAAAAGTAAACTCGTCTCATGTCCATGTACATCTTGTCCCTGCCGGGATGAATGGTCATCTTCGAATGATGTGCATCATCAAGAATGGTCTTCCTTAGGTCATCGTCTTTTAGTACACAAAGTCTATCGTCCCTACGTAACCAACCCTTATCATCTAGGGTATACCTATGGAGATGGCTCGATGACTCCCCTCCTTTGAGCTTCTCTACTAACTCAACCAACTATGGGTCGTCTCGTTGTGCCCCGTCAATCCATCCCAAAAGCGTAGGTCTGACCTCTAAGGATGCTAGCAAACTGGGTACAAAATCAATGGATGGTCTAAAGTCAAAGGTAGAGATAAACTATAAGCTACGCCGCTCGACAGACAATGGACTCAATGTCAAAAAAAAAATCCTACTCAAGGCATCTGCCACAACGTTACCCTTGTCAGGGGTATATGCTATCTCAAAATCGTAGGAGCCAAGAACTCCATCCATCATAACATATCACCCTTCCCTAGAGACCACATGCCCTAAAATCCTCACTTCTTTCCTCCAAAATGGTATTTTGGAGAACTTAACTTTATGTTGGTGCACTTGTAGGGTCCCTAAGCTTTCCCTAAGATGTAGGGCATGCTCTTCTCTGCTTCTAGAGAAAACCAGGATATAATCCCATGCGAAATTGTCACAACTATCCATCTCTCACACATACCATCCTAGTCGAACTCGACATCCGCCAAGTGCAAGCCCCAAAGGCCTAAACCAATATCAGACAAACACCCAAGGGATACCTCCTTCGAATTCAGACGACCTACGTGATATGATACTAGTAAGACGGCCAACCAATTGAGCACTTGACCGACTCTGGCTGTCCTTGCCAGTCTTGCTCCAAAACCACCGTTGATCACATAACTGGCTTTGCTTAATCTATTAAGCACATACAAAAACTTATTTCGCGCTTCTGGGTAAACCCCGCACTTTATCAAAGACGTCTCCACACTCACGGACAACACAAACAGACTCCCAATCATCGTTGGATGCGTCAGAAGATTCTAGGCAGCTAAGCATCACTGAACCCCTAGGGTCACAAGAAATATGATGGTCTTTCCATAACGAATCAATAGTCTAACTACCCTCCTTTCACAATCTAGGATGGTACCCTACCTGGCTAGCCAATCCACCCCTATAATCGAACTATAGCCCGTGAAACCAAGGACGAAGGCGTTGCATTCAAATCCAACGCCCAAGATAGACACTCTCAAATCCCGACAAACCATTGAAGGATGAGCCGAACCATCAACAGGATTTGAGACTAGGATGGGATCCTTAACTAGACTAGTATTTAGGTGCAGTGTTTCAACTAACGAAGCAGATACTAACGAGTATGAAGTGCCAGAATCAAACAAAGTTCAAACAGGATGATAAAGAAAACCAAATTTCAACCTAGACGGTCCTACCCCCATCAGGTATACCAGCCGTGAGGGAATACAGCTACCCCCCAGAAGATCCTGTACTTTGTCCTTGCCTATTTGGACAATCCTAAGGTGTCCTATTTCTCCAAAACAACTAGCCTTCTTCTTCACATTCTTCATTCGTGACCTCCCACCAAGATGAGGTTCCATCCTTTGTTAAGCAAACAGCTATTTGAACCTTCCTCCCATCGTCTATCTTAAAGGTACTAACAAGCCCTCCACTTCCTTAGACTAACTTCTAGCCCGACAAACGTCTAAGTCCCTTGAAGTGGTTTTCCGTCCTTCGTACGGAAGTCCTTATTTATCTTAGAAAAAGCATCTATACGCGGAGGGGGAAAGAACTCAAAAAGAGAAAGAGGAAGGGATTCAAAACGGAGAATCGAAGGAAGGATATATGGCTCTTGGGGATTATGTTCTATAAAATATACTTTTCTCTTGAAAATACTTTCCTTAAAACATACTTTTGAAGGTACTTCTTTATAAAAATAGTTTTTCAAAAATAGTTTTTAAAATTCATATCTGTTCTGGTAACCTTCAGCTCTGATACCACGTGTAACACCCCACGTCCATTAACGTCACTCACAAAGGGAATGCATTAACTTCCATGGAGCGTTTTAAGTAAGTATAGAACAGAAAATCACAACAAGACAGATATAAAGCAGTACTTGAAAATTTAAAACTTTATTTATTGCAGTAGAAGGTAAATATGTTTGGTTACATCATCAAAACCATAAACCAAAGTCAAGTACATCATATCCATCTTGATAAAACAAAGTACATAAACTGAAAGACATAATCCCCAACATTATAATAGCCATAAATAAAGAGAAGCTGAACTTTATTTCAGCGATCCAAGAAATCTTCTAAAAGCAGTTCAAAATCAAGCTCTACTGGTGCTAGTTCCAACCCGAGCACTTGGAGGGGTGGGGGGAGGAAAGAGATGGAAAAAGGGGGGTCAGACATAAAGTCTGGCGAGTGCGATAATTCTAACAATATAATTAACAAAGTAACTAGGCCAAGGCATAAGTTGGAAAATAAGGAAATGACCATGAACCATTGAGTATGGCAGAGTAAACAAGGAAACAAGATGAACGACGATATCATTTAAGCGCACCTAAACCCACTAAGATAATTTACTAAACTACACCAACACTATGAGATGATTGCTATACTGCACCGCCACTAGTATACTGCACCACCACTAGTCACCCTAAGGTTGATCCCGCCTACAGACTTAATAATGATAATGGTAGTTTCGTGCACCCCTAGCTGCCTTCATAGGTGTCGTCTGCCCCTATCTCCACTAGGTGTACCCACTACCCCCAAGCGATCGGCTCCCTAACTCGTAGATACCTGTGCTGGCCCCACAGTGGGGTGTATCACTCCCCAAATTGGCAACCCGATACCAACAAGAATGCATGGCTTATACCTACATGATGTAACAACGTCTTACCTACCAGCCCGGGTCCACACGCGTATATGAACCCGTTGGACTTGCGTTGCCACCGCTAACCCGGTTTAGCCTCTTACAGTCAAGCCCAGTATGCGTGTCCCGTCCTCGACTTGGGTCGAGCCCACAAAGATACGTATGGGTTACTGGTTGAAACGGGCCCCCATTACTTGACACAAGCTATCCACCTAAGCTTGGTCCCCTCTAGTACATCCCACTTAACCCACTTCTTATTCATGTTTCAATTACATGTTTCATATTTTGGTTAAGTGTTTCTAATCGTATTTCCAAATGCCACCCAAGGCACCCACTAGATTCCACATGCCACCCAAGGCACCCACTTAACCCCCTCATGTCCCACTACATGCTTATCTGGTTAAGTGTTTCTTAATTCATTAAGACCGTAACCTCATAAAGACCCCTCACATTAGACTGACATTTGTGGCAGCTGGATTTGCCGGGCGGGTCGGGCAGTCTTACACCACAAAAGAGCCTAACCTCGTGTCTTTACAATTGTTACGTATTTAGTTTATGCCTAAGACCTCTCACATTAGACTGACATTTGTGGCAACTGGATTTGTCGGGCGGGTCCGGGTAGTCTTACACCACAAAAGAGCCTAACCTCATGTCTTAGACGATTAATTACTCCTAATTAATCATTCCCCAATTTGAATTACTTTCCCCATTCAAATTACCAATTAATTCCAAATTTAACGATGTCCATAATTTACTCAATTATGTCAATCCATTTATGGTATGTAAAATCATACCAATTTTCACCACAATTATATTTTATGCCTTTTAAGGCATTTATGCCAATTTTTTTTTATTATTATCCCCTTTACCCCACGTAGTACGTTTTTTCGTTTAACATAGAATATACGTTAGACTCGAATAGTCTAACTCATGGAATAAAAAGAAAGCATCACAATATACACATAATTAAAACATAGATCTAACATAGGGGTGAACTTGCATATGCGGATGATGTTCTACATCTAAAACTTGCATAGGCCAAAGTTACAACTTGCATAAACAACATATGTCATGGATCCAAATCTAAAGGTGTGAACTTGATGAGATAATGGCCACAAACTTGCATAAACAATATATGTCATAGGTTTATATCTAAAGGTGTTAATTTGCATAGGCAATACCCCTAAACTTGCATAACATGATTCATATATTCATACAACTTACATATGTGATTTATACATCATAACAATGATGTAAACTAGTATCTAACATGTAAAGTATCATGTAGAATTTAGCATATGTCATAGCCTAACTTTCAATTAAATTTTCACATAAACTAGGTGCCATAGCCATGTAAGGTCACATATAATTCTACCCAAACTTGTATGTGGTTCGTGTTTGAATCAACATCTAAACTTTCCTACATATGATTTATCATATGAATCAATATAACAAACTAGCATAAGAAACATGTTGATTCAACTAGACATAAGCCAATCATAGGATTATAACATGGGTGATAGCATCATAACTTTGCATCGTAAATGATAGCATCATAACATAGTATCATAGAAATTACAACACAATTCTACAACATAATTACAACATGCAATCAACAATTCATATCACATCCAAATTATCCGCATTATAACTCAATCCAATTCATTTATTAATTATTTTGTTAAGACTATCGAACTCACAACTCAAAAGCAGTCTTAAGTTCTGAATTCTGATTTCTGGAGTTGAATTAGCGCTCCTTTGATGAAGGTTCGCTGTTAGGGTTGAATAGTTCTGATTTGGTTGCTGTGTTTCCTCTTAATTTTGGTGGCGGCTCCTTTAGGGTTCAAGACAACAGCATGACGACCATAGTTTCAATTTTAATTCTGATTTAGGGTTTGAGTCTATGGGTCTTCTTATAGAATTATGAATTAATTTAAGCCGTCGGATGATCTTAGGGTTAATCAAAACCATTCAATCATGATAGGGTGATGAGTCAGCCCTAATGACTCAGCAAGGAGTCAGAAAGGACTCAACAACATGGGTCAGCCTGAACCAGAAAGCTGTGTAGGCTCCTGCCTCGGCCTGGGCGCACTTGGCAGGTGCGCCAGTGCAAATATGTACTGGCGCACTTCCCAAGTGCGCCAGTGCATTATTATTATTTTTTCTACTTTTGGCCACCAATCTTCGTTCGTCCATAACTCCTTCATCCGGTACTCGTTTCCCGCAAACTCGGACTCTGTTTCAACTAGAATTCCGAGACGAACACAATGGCGCAACCTAATCCCCATAGTTCTCACGTCTGAGATTAATTATTCTTTAATTTAGTTAATTCGATTATTCAAAAATCCAGGGTGTTACAACAAATATACAAGACCAGTGCACAGAGAGAGAGAGGGACACAATACCAAAACTAGATTCATGAAGAAAGAAGGAGAATCTTTTACACTAAAAAGCGCAACTTATCATGACCATGCAAGCGAGTATAGATCAAATATAGAAGACCAAGTGATGGGAAATAGTACTATACTTTCAGGACAATACAGTACAAAGGTCGAAGCATTGACTTGGAAATTCAAAAATACCCCTTCGCTAGGGGGAGGGCAAGTATTACTATCAGAATTTCGACACTGAAACCAAGTTAAGGTGAAGGGATATCGTACTAGGATCAATACTAAGGCAAGGACTAAGAAGACGAGACCGACACTAAGGCAGGAACATTATTGGCACCCTTAAGCAATTATATTACCCAAGGACGGTACAAAGACAAAGAGAAAGAAAGCATGCTATCGGCATCAACATGATAAAAAAAGCAGGCTTGATGTTGAAACTATTGATCTAGTTTCAGTACCAAGAAGAAAGGAATAAGAGGCCCAAAGTAGACACCATGGAAACAAGGTTAAGGCATTATGGCGATACCAAAAGCAAACAGTGAAATAAAGCCAAGTATTGAAGCTAGATATCAGTATCGGAGGAAGCCGTATCGTTCGAAAAAAAGGGAGAGCACTGTATCGAGATCAAATAAAAGCCTAAAGCTAATGAAAAGGTAGGAGAGCAAATAAAAGGGCTATCACTACCAACTAGCTTGGTGACGATACTGAAAGCAACACCAGGAAAGATCACTAGCCAACATTAAGGCACAAGGAAGGACTGATACCAGAAGTAAGAGGGGGAAAGAATTGGGTCCATATGCCATTGGAAACGACATGGGAAATAAGAGCTTGGTGTCGATACAGGAATGATAGCACCAAGGCGGTACCAAAACCAACATACAATATGCAATCAAAAGGGTTTACAACACCGATACTAAAAGCAATCAACCTAATCTCGATTCTGGAAGCATACAGTTCGGTACTGAAACCTAAAACCATGGAAGGGAAAGCACGAGACCAAGTTGGGTTGCAACAAAGAGCTATCGATACCAATGTACTCGGTATCGGTACCGCTATCAGAAGGCGGTTTCGAAGTCATCGGAAAGGATCCATAATCAATGCAAGTTCGAAGCCAATACCAGAACCGAAGACTGCTGAAAAAGGCCAAAGTTCATAAAATAGTACAAGAAGGAAAGGTCATCCACATTAACATGTTTAGTACCGATACCGACACCAAGGAAGAAACCAAATTCATAAGAAAGTATAAAGAGAACACTTAAAATCCACTAAAGCAAGGTAAAACCATGTGCTTGCTATCAGATCAGTTGCTATCGAAACATAGGCTTGTTATCGAAATCGAAAGCAACCAGGGAAACTATCAATACCAATTTGTTTGGTATTGATACATTACACAACGACGACACTAGAGTTATAAGCCATTAGAGATCAAGACCAGCACTCTGGAAGCAAAAGTGGGTCGTTACCGCCGCTCAATAACAGCTGCTGAAGCCGAAAGCGCTCAAAATCGGGCTTCTGCTGACCGCAACTGAAAGAGGGCCCAATTTGTCTATAGATAAGACCCTAGGGGTCTCATTTGATGGGACATTTCCTCATTCCACAATCTTTTTTTCAATTATTTGAGATAAATACCTAATTTGTAAATCAATTTGGGGATTTTACTTGTAATCACTTATGTACTCATGCAAATAATTGATAAAGAGAGAATCAACACTTGCCTCCAATTTCATGATTTTCCTTATCACTTATGTCGCTTATTTTCTTATTGCTTCCCCACGGCAAAGCTTCATACCTAAGCCTAATTACCAAAATAACCTTCCCAAAGCCGTTTAGCTTCCTAGCTTGCATTTTCCTTAAGGAACCCTTATCCCAAGGTAAATGTTGGTCCTTGAGCCTCGTAAGTGTGATACTCACCTCTTGAAGGGAGAGTAACTAATCTTCACGCTTAAGACCTTGATATTTAGAAAACGGTGAACTAACTCAAGCTTGTAGGAACTAAATAATCCCTTAGTTCCCCCGTATCCACATCCTTTACCTTAATTCCCATGTTGACGAAAAATATCGTTAACATTTTGCGCTAGATGGAGGGCTTGAACCTCCGACCTTGTGGTTAACAGCCACATCCCTAGTTGTTACGTCCTGGTAGGACTAAGCTCTGAAGAAGCAAAGACCATAGATAAAAGAGTCTCGATAAGGATTTTCTAAACTTTGGATTGCTATTTCAAGCATCATCTATCCAAGGACTATTTAATCTTCAACCTCAAACCTGTTCCATATTCCATTTACAATATACTCTCTGTATTGGTTGAAGATGGTTAAACCAAGAGAGGACTTGGAACGAGATTCCAATGCGCTGCCCACTCCAGAACGTAGCATACTTCTGAAATTCAACATGATGAAACGAGAAATTGGAGGACCGTCGATCTCAACAAAGGAAGCACGTAATACATTGGAAATACAACACTTGGCTATGTAGATCGAAACCACCGGAAGGGTTATCGAAGTAGATCTAGCCCAAAGGTCCTCTAGGGTGGAACCCTATAAAGTGAAAACAAAGGCAATGGTGCCACAGGGGTTTAAGGGTCAAATAGGTTCCCACTAAGCCTTCAGGATAGTACCGTTTTGCGAAGAGATAATCAAGCAATCAAAGAGGCGATCAATTTAGAAAGAAATAGGAACCTAGTGTTGCCAGAAGACCAAAAGTGACAAGGAATCTCCTTCTCCAAAAAGATAGTGATGGATAAAGTTCCGATTAATAGGGAAATCCCACATTTCACATATGATGGGACTACAGATTCCGAAGATCATCTTGCCTTTTCTGAGAACTATATGGATTTGTATAAACGCTTCTTAAGCACTTTGGTGTAAAATATTCCTGAAAACTCTTCGTAAAGAGGCCAGCAAATGGTGCAAACATTATCAAGACCCGGTCATCACATCCTGGAGACAATTATCTATTATGTTTAGCACATAATTTCATGGGAAAAAAGACCCGACAATCAGCATTTGTGATCTAACCAGTGTCAAATATGGACCAAATGAATCACTTGATAGCTATCGGAGGAGGTTTCGTACCAAGTCATCAAAGTAGAAGGGGCAACATATAGAGAAAAGCTAATAGCCATTTGATCAAGACTATTTATATCATCCTAATTTTGGGGAGAGCTTGCCCTGAAGGAATGTGAAAGTATGAACGATTTTTATTCCAGAGCCCATAGATTCATCTATATGGAAGAAATATTTAAAACAAAGAAAGGCTTAATGCAAGATCAGAAGATGGAAAAGCTTGGTTCCAATTCCTCTGTGGAAGGTTATTCAAAACCAAATAAAGGAAAATATTATTATTCCTATCGTAAGACACAAGGACACAAAACCGGTCTATGTCGTTGTCTAGTGAAAAAGAAACTAAGCCAAGATGTAAAGAAATCTTATTTGGAAGGGGTGGAAGATAGCCAGAAGAAAACAGCCAAAGACACTGCAATATGAGAATAAATTTAAATGATAAGTCTCCTACCTTGTATAGTTGCTTTCATTAGAAGTTAAACTTTGTCTCTTTGCTTATATTCAAACAAATATGAACGTAAATCCAGTGTCATTACAGGTAAAAGCCAAACACGGAGCAAAAGCGAATCAAATGAAGCTCGATAAGAAAGACTACCTGCTTTCATATCCCCCTAAGTGGGACTAGTACTAATTATAATATTTACACTTCCGATAAATGGAGTATCCCCTAAGTGGGGCTAATGATAATAAGTGCATTCTCTCGTATAAGAGGACTAGTGTCACTCACTAAGAGAATCATCATTCACTTGCATACCATCATTCACTTGCATGTCATCATTCAACTTGCATATCATGGGGTTAGGAATGAGTTAGGCATTAGTAATCCGACAGATTGATAATCAAGTGAAATTATCTAGATGAATAAATGGATGGCTAGATGACCTAACAGAATTACTTTGATGAACAAATATGACAATTTAGGTATTGGATAAGCTCCTGGCAGATTACCTTATGAATGAAATATTACTTACCAATAGACAAGATAATAGAAGAATTAAGCACCAGGCCCCTACCTTTTTTGTTAGGAACAAGGATACATGATGAGTAAGGATATCTGTTTCTCCACCTAAGAAGAGTATACCTAGAAAATGAGAATGGATTCTTAAAAGGAAATACGTAAAGGATTTTGTGGAAACTGCTCAAATGTAATCAAGTTAGCAAGAAGGGCTATTTGATAAGGTTTCTGTTAGACACAAATGGATAATCAAGCAATAAAGTATGACAAGAAATGTGGAAAATACCAAAGAGACTATAGGGTACCTCGATTATTTCTAAATGACTTAACCACCACCACAAGTCTATAATCTTTTTGATGATTGTAGAATAAACTTAAGAGGACCCCTACACGTACCCCGCAAGGGGACTAGATATGCAGGAGAAACAATCGATTACTTTACCAAACAGGCAGAAGTGAGACCATCTTCAAACATAACATCCAAAAGGGGGACTTAGATGTATAACAAATGGCATTGTCCCTAAAACAAGAATTTTCCATAGTAGATAATGGAATACAATTTGGAAGTAAGGAGTTTGTATGATTTTACATCCAAAATGGAATCATAAGGAATTTCTCTTCCGTAGGACTTCTAGAGCGAACAATGTTGCCAAGGCTACAAACTAAGCCATAGAAACAATTTCAGGGAAACAGTTAAACGGAACTGAAGGAAATTGGGCAGGTGAGTCACCATTGATACTTTGGACATGTAGAATTTCCTCCAAGATAGCGACAAGGTATGCCCATATCCACCGAAATACTAATGAGAGGCTATCCTTCCACTCGAAGATGAGATTCCCTTCACATAAAAGGATAGTCTATGAATTCGATCCAAGTCAAAAAATGGAAGAAAGTATTTTAGACTAAGAGTTATGGGATAAAGTTAATATTAGAATGGCCAAATGTTAAAGTAAAATTAGTGTAAGTCGAAAATAAAAATAAGAATGTGCCAAAGGAAAACTCAATCTCACGAGAAATAATGGTAGATACTAAACATCAAAACTGGAAAGTACCCTTAGTCATTCATCAAAAGCTCACACTTTGAGCATTTCGACTCTGCAAACCAAATAGTGATCTCATATATAGAACACTGGAAACCATATTTTTTTCAGCAGTAAATGAGGTCTCCTTAAGAGCATCAACATGATTAAGGGTATGGAAACCCTCTTAAAACTTGAAACAACCCAAAATGAGTAAAACATCCTACAATGGTAAAAACCCTTGTCACTGCCAAGATGGCTAGGGCAGGGTAAATCCCAGAGGGAGGTGGGGTGTAAGCCTTTAGCCGCGTCCAAATCAGAAAGGGTCAGGTTAAAGCATCAAACACATAGGCCTCTGATCCATGCCATAAATGGTCGGGACAGAGCATGTAAATAAGCATGTCATGCCTCTACTCGTAGAAGAGCATGCCCTTGCCTCGACTAAGCACGTCCCGCCTCTGGTCGTAGAAGAGCACGTTCTAACTCTGCTTACGTCTTTGTATCCCACATAAGGTAAAGAATGCTCTAAAGGAGCATAATAAGCACGCTCTGCCTCTTGCTCGTAGAAGAGCATTCCCTGCCTCTGCTTTGACTAAGCACATCCTGCTTCTGCTCACAAAAAAGCACGCTCTACCTCTTCTTATGTCTTCGTTTCGCAGAAGGGAAGAAAGCTCGAAAGGAGCGTTGTAAGCACGTATATCCTTTGCTTACACAATATCCTGCAGAAGGGAACGGAAGCTCAAAGGAAGCATTATAAGCACGTACAACCTCTGCTTAAAGAACAAAGCTGAAACGTCCAATTAAAGCCCAAGGGAGTGGTTCTTCAAGTCCAGTCAAAACCCAAGGGAGTGGTTCTTTAAATTTGATCAAAGCTCAAGAGGATGGTTCCTTAAATCGAATCAAAGTCAAAAAGTTGGATCGCTGAGTCAAAACTCACACCTAAGTTAGTGGTTCACAAGTCAAATAAAATCTCAAAAGAAACAATTCACAGGACAATAAAAATCCTAGGGTATGACTCCCAAACTGAAAAGGGCAACTCAACAAACTCTACCAAATACCTAAATTTGGGTTATGGTTTGGGACTTCTATTAATACCAAATGTGGATACCTGGTTTTCTACAAAATACCTAAATCTGGGTTATGGTTTGGGACTTCTATTAATACTGGATGTGGATATCTGGTCTTCTACAAAATACTGGATCTGGGTTATGGTTCGGGACTTCTTTTAATATCGTATGTGGATATTGGGTCTTCTACAAAATACCTGAATCTAGGTTATGGCTCGGGACTTCTATTAATACCAGATGTGGATATCTGGTCTTGTACAAAATACTTGAATATGGGTTATGGTTTGGGATTTCTACTATCACCAGACACTGATTTCTGGACTTCTACCATAAATACTCAAATATGGGTTTCAGAGCTTCTATCTATACCTCCGAGAAGTGGATTATTACATTGACATTAGTCAAAACACCAAAATTTGGATGACTGTCTTCCAACTCTTATTTCCAGTAAAAGGTTTTTGGATTCCTATTATCATGCCCAAGGAAGGGGTTCAAGCCCATAGCCTTTTTTCCAAAAGAGAGTTTCTTAATTGTCACTCGGGTTAGAGCCTTAAGCCTTCTATTTGACACTTTGAAACGAAAGTTACATTTTTCCCAACACCTCACACGGGGAGGTTCCCTAAACTTACCTTATGCACAATTGTTGTTCAAGTACAAATGGTCATGCCACTTTATAACAAGCTCATCTATTACTCGGTATTATTCAAATGGTACCTCACATAGGTTGTGCAAGTTGTCATACACATCCATCAATACTAACACAAAATGTTATATATTAAGCTTTATACAGAATAATACAGTAAAGTCCTAGATGGAAATATTCAAAACACAAGCGAAAGTTATATACCTAGTAGTATTGGCACAATCTGCAGACTTATTCTTAAAGACACTTCATAGATAATGCAAGAGTTAGACCTTTATGCTACCTTCATCTCGTTCACCATGCAAATTTGGTCAAAACAATACTCAACACAACATGAGCAAAATATTAAACACTATGCAAAAGACTAGTGCAAGAAATGTTAGTTGTTACAATTTAAACAGAAAAGCACAAAGAAAAATTGTATAAAAGTTGACATATCTATGTCAAGATATTTATCATTTCCAGAAGTGGAATTCTGGTCCTTTATAATGAACACTAGTTCAGAACTATAGGGATTTTGTTATTCTAGAAAGGAATTTCTGGTTTTCTGTCCAAAACGCTTGTATATGAGTTTATGTTTCTCTGATTATATCTCTAAAAATAAACTTCAAACTTTCCATTACATATGTTTAAACCTTGATCTTAGATCTACTATCCCATATTGTCATGTGTAGATTCCTGATAATAAATACCTAAATTGAAATTTTAGATTTTCCTATTCCCAATAGGAAAAGAAGATCCTAAGTTTACGAATCTATCACCATAGAAACCCAAATGGAAATGTTGTTAGCTCATGAAAAGTTCATAATTCCGGGTTTAAGGTTCCAATACTGAGGAAACTTCATGTTCACCATCATTTCATTATTTTAGGATATATAAAACTAATAATGAAAATTTCTTCAATGTTTCTTAAGGCAATGCAGGAATCGTGGTAACACCAAAATTGGCGTTGACCAATTATAAGGAGGTAGAAGCTTCAAAATCCGAAGAGCAGAGGGCTCGAGACAATGAAACCAGGAATAAACAGGAAAGCTTTAGGAACAGCCATGTCAATACCAAGAATAAGGAATAAAATATAAGAATCCAGTACCAAAATGCAAAGAAAAGGATATTAAGATCAACATGAAAAGACAAATCTGAAAGGTGTCGAATCCCATAATGATAGCAGAAAACACAAAGGAGAAGCTACCACAAAAATACCGATAGAAAAAAGTTTGGGAGAAATAACAAGGGAAAAAGAAAACAAAAGGCATGGCATTGACACCGACATATGACAAACAATTGGCTCAATGTCGACATCGGAACAAGAAGGAAAATATACAAGAGTGGTGCAGAGAGTGGGACACAATACCAAATCTAGATTCATGAAGAAAGAAGGAGAATCTTTTATAACCAAAAAGAGCAACTTATCCTGACCATGGAAGCGAGTATAGATCAACGAACAAGATCAAATCTAGAAGACCAAGAGATGGGAAATACTATACTCTCAGGACAATACAGTACGAAGGTCGAAGAATTGACTTGGAAAGACGAAAATGCCCCTTTACTAGGGGAGGTCATGTGTTACTATTAGAATTTCGACATAGAAACCGAGTTAACGTGAAGGGCTGTCGTACTGGGATCGATGCTAAAGCAGGGACAAAGAAGACAAGGCTGGCATGAAGACAGGAACGTTATCGGCACCCTTAAGTAATTATATTCCCCAAGGATGGTACCAAGACAAAGAGAAAGAAAGCATGCTATCGGCATAAACATGTTAAAAATAGTGGGCTTGATCTTAATACTATTAATCCGATTTCGATACTAAGAAAAAAGGAAGAAGAGTCCTAAAGTAGACGCCAAGGAAACAAGGTTAAGGCATTATAGCAATACCGAAAGCGAACAGTTAAATATACCCAAGTATTAAAGCCAGATATAAGTACTGAAGGAAGCAGTATCGTTCGCAAAGAAGGGAGAGCACTATACCGAGATCAAATAAAAGCCTAAATCCAATGACAAGGCAGGAGAGCAAATAATAGCGTTATCGCTACCAACAAGCTTAGTAACGATACTGAAAGCAACATAAGGAAAGCTCACAAGTCAACACTAAGGCACCAGGAAAGACCGATACCGGAAGCAAGAGGGGAAAGATTTGGGTCCATATGCAATCAGCACCAACATGGGAAGCAAGTGCTTGGTGTCGATACCGGAAAGATAGCATCAAGGCGGTACTGAAACTAACATACAACATGCAATCAAAAAGGGGTTACAACACCGATACCAAAATCAATCAACCTGATCTCAATTCCGGAAGCATATAGTTCGATACTGAAATCCAGAACCATGGAAGAAGCACGAGACCAAGTTGGGTTGGAGCAAAGAGCTATGATAGGTATCAATACCGCTGCCAGAAGGCAGTTTCGAAGTCATCAGAAAGGAACCATAAGCAATGCAAGTTCGAAGCCGATACCAGAACTAAATGCCGTTGATAAAGGCCAAAGTTCATAAAATAGTACAAGAAGGAGAGGTCATCTACATTAACATGTTTAGTACCAATACTGACACCAAGGAAGGTACCGAATTCATAAGAAAGTATAAATACAACACTTAAAAGCCACTAAAGCAAGGCAATGCCTGGAGCTTGTTATCAGAATAGTTGCTATCAGAACAGAGGCTTGTTATCGAAATCGAAAGAAACAAGGGAAGCTATCAATAACAATTTTTCTTGGTATCGATAAGTTACACAAATGACACCAGAGTTATAAGCAACTAAAGATCTAGACCAGCACCCCAGAAGCAAAAGCGGGTCGATATCACCGCTCAATAACAGCTGTCGAAGATGAAAGCGCATAAAATCGGGCTTCTGCTGACCACAACCGAAAGAGGGCCCAATTTGTCTATAAATAAGACCCTAGGTGTCTCATTTGAGGGGGCTTTTCATCATTACACAATCTTGTATTCAATTCTTAGAGAGAAAACCCTAATTTGCAAATCAATTTGGGGATTTAACTTGTAATCACTTATGTACTCATGCAAATGATCGATAAAGAGAGAATCAACACTTGCCTACATTTTCATGATTTTCCTTATCATTTATGTCACTAATTTTCTTATTGATTCCCCAGGGAAAAGCTTCATATAAGCCTAATTACCAAAATAACCTTCCTAAAGCCATTTAGCTACCTAGATTGCATTGCGCATAGGGAACCCTTATCCCAAGGTAACTGTTGGTCCTTGAGCCTCGTAAGCGTGATACTCACCTCTTGAAGAAAGAGTAACTAATCTTCTTGCTTAAGGCCTTGATATCTGGGAAATAGGGAACTAACTCAAGCTTGTAATAACTAAATAATCCCTAAGTTCCCTCGAATCCACATCCTTTCCCTTAATTTTGGTGTTGATGAAAAGTATCGTTAACACAAATATAGCCTTACTAAAGTAATAATATTGTCTAACCAGTACCCAAATCAATCAAATATCTTCCATAGACCTAACCTGCGAGTATGTTATGAGGAGGTGGTCAGAACACAAAGTATTGGTGACTGGACAAATTATACATTCTGAAATAACCCTATGTATACTGTTCAGTTATGTTTTCTTCATTATTAGGTTATTTGTTTTAATAACACTAAAGGCTCTATTCTCACATCGTACCCATCTACTCCCATGTAGATTAAACCTAATATAGTATATATGTAGTTATACCCCATATATCAAGGTACTCCTCATTGTACCCTCCTTGTATAGTATCCAACGTGACGCCATGGAAGCGTACGCAACTTTCATCCTACGATGAACTACGTACATAAATCTAAATCATTACGCCAAGTAATCGCATAGAATCATCCTCGTGATGCCATGTAAGCATATAGATCGTCGTATCCAAATAATTGGTCGAACCAAGTCTCAACACAATGTAATGCCCTACTGTCTATGATACACCACCTAGTGCATGTATCTAGACCCTCACACGAACGTACTGTCTACTGTACCCCAAGTCCCGCAAAAGGGCTGCATCCAATGCACAGAACTCGGTCGGGATCTTTCCATACCCATAAAGGTTCGCCTCATAAGGCCTACAGTACGGAAATCCAGAGTATGGTTTGCATTTCCACAGTGGCTATGGTCCCATCCTGACCCCTCCCTCGACCAATGGAAGACATCAAGAGTTAAGTGATGTCCCCTAGCAAACAATCTAACATACAATTTAGCGTGTCCTGCAATTAACGTCTCGATAGTGAAAGAACTATGGGATTTAGGTTTAGCTCTAGTCTTTCCGTGTCACACACTGACGGCCGATGACAGGTACTCGACGGCTACTATCCTATATTGGTCCTGGCCCAGCCCCTTCCCAAGGCAATCGCCGAATCACCCAATGCCATTTGCCACAGCCTTCTGACTGCCAAGCTATAGTTGTAGTCAAGGTATACTCACCAGGTGGTATCGCTTAGACTCAACCCGTGCGAATACAACCTGAGCATGCACCACATGTAGGACCACCACGGAGTACCCTACTATGTCCCTCGGAAGCCGCGAGCTTCCCTACAGTCCCGTAGAGTAAACAGAAAGAATAACCAGGCAGAATAACAAGATGGACATGCTCCTCCCATATCTCCAGACACCACAATGATCTACTCCATTAGGTTCTTCACCTTCGTACATGCGGACTGGTCCAAGCGCACAACACTAGTGTTATTATTTGATTCTACGTCTAACCCTTTAATTAAGCGCTTGTTTTTTCTCATTAGGTTGCTAATTAACTTGATTACTCACATATTCATTTTTATCTCAAGTTACTAGGTTCATTAGCTCACAATTGGCTATTTACTTTCTTTATCCAGCCCTACGGTGCCAGAGCGAGATTCCTCTTATTATTAATTCCTTTTATTAGACTTCATATTCCCAATTATAAGTCTATCAATAATAAGCCTACTTCATTCTTTATTAATTAATCTCATCCTCATTACTACAACCTTTTGTTGTTACCTGTTTATTAAATTAGTTCTCTTAGCAAAGATTTATTAATAAGTTCCTTTTCATTTATTATAACCCATGTTATAATTTCCATTTCTCTCCAGGACAAGCCTACCTATTATATTACATTCTCATTCATATAATTAATTATAATAAGTTATATTCCCCGTACATCACATTTTCCCTTGGTTCCTAAACATTAACCAAACTTTTACTGTTGCAACGATCTTTTATTTACCATCTTGTATATTCTTATTACTTCAAGAAAATATTTCACACACCTCATTAGATTGATTTGTGGAAAGATACAGAGGTTCATTTCCATAACGGACATCAATCAAGATTCGTAGTTGCAAGCTATCTCTTTTATTTTCATCATGGACATACATATATCTTTTTATTTGATTAGTGTGCAATACGGTAAAAGAGTCCCAATTTCGCACTAACCCTTTTTCCTTCCTTTTATTATAACTATATTCCTAGTAATTTTACTGTTATGGAAATGTATCAAATTTCCCAAATTCATCTAACCCAGTCCACTACCAGTTTCCCCTTTTATTTTTTGGGTTAGACGTTATTTATTGTTTCCAAATCACGTCAAAATTTCCATACATACCAATTATCTATAAGAACAATTAACGGCGGACCCTCTTTCCACCGATACCCCATCAAAATCCTCTTCATCAATTTTCCCTTTTCCTCCTTCTATTCCAAATCCACCACTGCCTGAACCCCCCTCCGGTCTTGACCTCGGCATAAACTCCACATCCCATCAGATGGACAACCTTGTTCGCCGCAAAGCCTTGGAACTTTGGTAAGTTCACGCCTCCTTCCTGTAACACCCCATGTCCATTAATGTCACTCACAAAAGGGAATGCATTGACTTCTATAGAGCGTTTTAAGTGAATATAGAACAGAAAATCACAACAAGACAGATATGAAATAGTACTTGAAAATTTAAAACTTTATTTATTGCAACGGAAGGTAAATATGTTTGGTTACATCACCAAAACCCAAAGACTAAAGTCAAGTACATAATATCCATCTTGACAAAATCAGAGTACATAATATAAAAAGCATAATCCCATAAATAGCCATAAAAGAGATAGGTTGAGCTTTACTTCAGCAATCCAAATCCAAGTGCTCCCAAAGAGATCCAAATCAAGCTTCCCACCCTAAGAACCTGGGGGGGGGGGGGAGGAAAGGAAGAAAAGAGGTGGAAACAAAGGGGGTCAGACATAAAGTCTGGCAAGTCCGATAACTCCAACAATATAATTATCAAAGTAACTAGGATAAGACATAAGCTTGGTAAATAAGGAAATGACTGTGAATTAATGGCAAGACCAAGCAACCAAAAATAATAGGATGAGCAAAGATAACGTTAAAGGCGCTTCCTAATCAATATAGGGTAATCACTATACTCTATCGTACTGTACCGTACTGTACTGTACTAACACTAACTGCACCCATACTAGTCACTCTAGAAACTTGATCCCTCTTGAATAAAAAGAATGATGATAGCTACGTGTACTACTAGATGTACCCACTATCCCCACTAGATGTACCCCTTCAATGGTAATTCCATGTACTCCTAGCTGACGTCATAGGTGTCGCTGCTCCTATCTCCACTAGGTGTACCCCTTTAATGATTAATTAATAGTGGTAGCTTCGTGTACCCCTAGCTGACTACATAGGTGCCGTCTGCTCCTATCTCCACTAGATGTACCCACTACCCTGCCCCATTCGATCGACTCCCTAACTCGTAGATACCTATGCTGGTCCCACAGTGGGGTGTATCACTCCCCTAAAGTGGCAACCCAATACAACTTAAGGATGCACGGCTTATACCTACACGATGCAACAACGTCTTACCTACCAGCCCGGGCCCACGCACGCACATGACCCCGTTGGACTTGCGTTGCCACCGCTAACCCATTTTGGCCTCTAACAATCAGGCCCAGTAGGCGTGTCCCGTCCTCGTCTTGGGTCGAGCTCACAAAGATACTTAATGGGCTACTGGACTGAAAAGGGCCCCCACCAAGCTTCCCACCTAGGCTTGGTCCCCTCTAATACATCCCACTTAACCCCATGTCCACATACATGTATAAATTTGGTTAAGTGTTTTCTAATTTAACCTAGTCTCACCCTTTTGTTTAATTAACAGGTTGTATTGGTTAAGTCTGTGGGCCTATATACACAAATATTACCCACCTACCCAAGATTTACTTAACCCTCTCACTGGTTCAGACATATTAATTTACGGTTAAGTTTGTGGGCCTATATGTACTAATATTACCCACCTACCCAAGATTTACTTAACCCACTCATTCCGTATAACCCAGTTTACTTAACCCCCAACTTAAACTTAAGTTCTTACAATCCCTAGGGATCAGATTTGGTTAAGTAGTCCATTTCATTTACCATGTCCATTTTTAATTAATTAATCAATTAATTAAAATCTTTCCCTTCATAGGTGTCAATACCTATTTTATCCAATAATTTGAATTACATGTCATAATTGTTTATATTCAAATTACTCCATTTTTTTAATCGTATTTCTCATGACATCCTCATGTCACCCACATGTCACCCACTAGATTCCTCATGCCACCCAAGGCACCCACTTAACCCCCTCATGTCCCACTACATATTTACTTTGGTTAAGTGTTTCTTAATTTATTACTATCGTAACCCCTGTAGGACCTCTCACATTAGACTGACATTTGTGGCTGCTGGATTTGCCGGGCGGGTCCGGGCAGTCTTACACCACAAACGAGCCTAAGCTCATGTCCATACAATTGTTACGCATTTAGTTTGGGCCTTTGACCTCTCACATTGGGCTACCATTTGTGGCTGTTGTATTTTCCGGGCGGGTCCGGGCAGTCTTACACCACAAATGAGTCCAACCTCGTGTCTTAGGCAATTAATTATACATAATTAATTTCCCCCAATATTTGAATTACTTTCCCTATTCAAATTACAAATCATTTCCATATTTATTTATGTATAAATATGTCACCTTAATTGTGTCCACTATTTATGGTACATAAATTGTACCAATTTACATCTCAAATTAATTTCATGCCTTTTTAGGCATTTGTGCTAATTCCCAATATTTAATATCCCTATTCAAATTCAAATTAATCTATGTCCATAATTAAACTATGTCCATTACTACACATTAATTTTCCAATTAATGCCTTCATTAAATTTTTCGCCTTTTAAGGCAATTCACCTTAATTAATATCTCAAATTCGTTATATGCCTCATTTACATGCCAATTCACATTTATTAACATAATCAGTATTTTCATCCCATATTTGGATTAATTATTCCTAATCAAATATGTTAATAAAATTCCAATTATCTTTATGACCATAATTCACATTAATTATGTCCATATATCACTTTGCCAATTAATATCTCAATTTACATATATGCCTCTTTTAAGGCTATTACATGCCAATTCACATTTATTAACATAATCAATATTTTTCCCATAACCCCCGCGGCGTCCGTTCGCATAGAATATATGATAGACTAAGAAATAGTCTAACACATGAAAAAGGGAAAAACACCACATATTCACATAACATACAAAATAGGCCTAACTTGCATATGAGAATTTACCATATAACTTGCATAAAATCATAGATCTAAACATAGGCCTAAAAGGTATGAACCTGCATGTTATGAATAAGATTTTCATCAAAAAATTTACATAGGCAATAACCACAAACTTGCATAACATGATTCATATTCCAAACTCATATTTTTATATAAACTTGCATATGTGATTTATGCAACATAACAATGGTGTAAATTTACCTCTAAACATATAAACTAGCATCTAAAGATTTAGCATATAACTCATACATGTCATAGCCTAACTTTTGATCTAAAATAAATGTCATAATCTTTACTAACTTGCATGTGATTTATGTCTAAATCAACATCTAAACTTGCATACATACATATGATCTATCATATGAATCAACATAACCAAACTAGCATTTAAACAACATGATGATTTGATTATACATAAGCCAATCATAGAATTACAACATAGATCATAACTTTACAACATGTATGATAACATCATAATTTAACAACATAATCATATCATACGGTCAATAATTCACATCATATCCATATAATCCACCATTATATCTAGTCTTACTTAATTTAATAATTATCTTGATTAGAGAAATCGAACTTGCCTTTCGTGGTTAAAGAATTACGAACAATTGATCAAACTTGATGCAGAATTGTTGTAGCGACGTTAGTTGATTCGTTATTGAAGCTCTAAGCTTGAATTAGGTTGAATTGATTAGCTATCTTCCTCTTTAGTTGGCGGCGGCTACACTGAGTTCCATGGCGACGGCATAACGGCTTTAGTTTCAATTTTAATTAGGTTTAGGGTTAGCATTAGGATGTATTTATAGGTGTAGGAAGTTATTTAGGACCATTAGATTAACCCTGAACCATGAGAACCAACCAAATGCAAAATTTGCATTTGAGCGAATCGGCCCACGGGTTGACAGCCAAACACCCTGGATTAACCCCTAGTCGACCCAACGGGGCTTGGGTTGACCTCAAAAATGGGCCGGTTCGGTCATTCCCCCCTCCCAATTCGTTGTTTTGAACTTTTTCGCATATTTATTTATTTAATTTTTAATTTATATATATATATATATCAATATTCATATATTTCTCTGCGCAACCCATTTCACTTAATTCTTTTCTAAAAATTAAGTATACTTTAATTTGTGAATTTTAATGTTATAAAATTACGGGGTGTTACACTTCCTTCCAGCTGAAGTTCAACAAGAAACTTATGGTCCCTACTGAAGACATCGTCTCTACTGGCGCGGATGTCTAGAGAAACTATCTGGTCGGATTCTTCTTAGAAAAACTACTATGCTACACCGTAGTTATAAATCATCTGAAGTAGATCTGGAAGTCGAAAGGCTTAATTAAAGTCAAATCGAACGGTAAAGTTTTTTTCTTCCTTCTCTCTGACGAGGATGATAGAAAGAGGATTATTGAGGCAGATCCAGTGTCTATACGTAGCAAGTTTTTATTATACAACTATGGAGTGCTACGTGTAACCCTTCTGGTAATTCTATTACAAAGTACCAGTATGGAATAAAATAACTGATGTTCCTCTCTTCGCTTGGTTGCTACCGGGCGTTTGCTGGCTCGCGACGAGAATTGGTAAATTTTTGTGTTTAGATTACTCCACCGAGAAGCTTGAAAGATTGGAATATGCTAAGTGTTTGGTTGAATTAACGCCGGAAAGTGAGACGCCTTCTGACTTTCTTGTTCAACATCTGGATGGATCTGAATATAGTGTCAAGATCGAATATTTTTGGAAACCAGAGGTCTGTTCCAAGTGTAAGGTCTTTGGCCATAAACTTTCGAAGTGTCAGCTTAATAGTATGAGTTCTTCTGCTATTCAAAATGCAGTAGAGAAAAAGCGAAATGAAAACGTAAGTAATGGTCACACTAGTAATTTACCTAAGAAACCCTCCGATACTACCAGTGTTTCAAGGGAGATTGATAAAAGCTTGAAATCCTCTTGGATCGAAGTTAACAGTAAAGGCTTTCATTGTCCATCTGTAACTGAAGTATTTGGCGCTGAACCGTATGATAATGGGAAAGTTGCGAGCAAGAGTAAGGAAGGAGGTAGTGTTACCGTTAATACTCATAATGTGTTTGGTGTTCTCAACCAAATGTATAACAAAATAAAAGGTAGTGGTGGGGAAAATGATGTTTGCGAGGTAGTGAATTGTGATACCAATGAAACTGATGCTCGAGGTAAGGATGCTGCTTGTGACACGGATATAAATGCCAACCAGATTTATGCACAACTGGAAAACCAAAATCCCATGAAGGAACTGATGAAAGAAGTTATGAACTATGATAAAGCCAATGTAACTACTCGACGTGAAGCATCCACAGATGAAACTTCTACGCCTTGTGAGCGTGCTTCTATCTCGACTTGTGAAACATTCAATGTCAACACTCAGAATGAATATTCTGCAGCGGAAGGCACAAATAAAGAAATAATAAATGAACCCATTGTGACTAATACTCTTGACAACTTCCTGCTTCACAACTTCAACATAGAAGGCATTACTACAGGAAAAAATAGAGAGTCACCCAACTACTAAAACCAAAGACAGCTTCATTAACAAAGAAATAGTAGCAGATCAAATTGAGAAACTCAGAACTGAATTGGCAAGTGGAAAAGTAAGTGGAGATCTTTATGTCCAAAAGAAAAATCCTATGGATCTTATGCAAAAGAATTTTAGCACCTTTATGAACATGAGGGCTGCTACAAACAAAGGCAAGCAAAAGGCTTCTTCCAATCTAGGGTCTACTTTGCTGAAACTTATGAAGCCTAAATCACCGTTACCGTTCAAATCTGGCTTTTTGAACTCACAAAGCCCAAAAAGTGATAGCGTATTTTGCCGAAGAGAAACTTCTATGCACACGTTGCTCCTCCTCTGGCATATAAAGCTCCCCCTAAGCCTCTTGTGTTAGATACTCAGGTAGCTGCAAAAATAAGTGAAGAGACGGTCAACACCCCTCTTACCCGCAGAATGATGAGAGAGTTACTGAGAATGCAACATGACAAAGGCTAGCTGCCATTTTGGCGTCATGTGCACCTTGTTGTTTGTAATAAGAAAGCGCAATACTACACTTGTATGCTACTATTTTGTTATGTATCTGGAATGTAACATGTAATGTGAAAGTGGTATCCCATATGCAAGAACTACGACTAATGGATGTTATGTATGCATAACATCTGTTTTGCTTGTATTTTTCTTTTTCTTTTTAATAAATAGTGTTACAGACCACTAAAAAAACTGGTCAGCCTTACCAAAAAAAATAAAATTAATTCCATACGAATTAGGCACATCTATTCCTTTTCTATTATTCACAATTTCACTGTAATTTGATTTACAATATATCCAATTTGTCATTAAACAACATTTTCAGTAGTGTGTTCACGTTTATTTTAAGTTTCACAACTTTAGCAGTATAGTAATTCTTAATCCAAACAGAAGATGAATAGTATAGATTTGTACAACAACATATTCTTAACATACTTAAAAGTAAATCATGTCGCATACCTCAAATTACAGTTATTTAACATGTTAAGAATGACGGGGAACGCAAACGGTAAATATACCATTACCCAAAGGTATAATTCTAAATCCACACAACTTGCAACTTTCCAATCCTTGAATCTAAATCAGATCTGTTATTCCATGGCCTTGCTAATTGAATATAACATTAAAATAACCACGGATTTAAAACTCTGACACTAAAGGACGATGGAAATAAAGAAACCTAAATAAATCGGATTCACATGACTTACCTTACCTTGATCAAAAATCTAAACACCTATATTGTATATTTCTATTCTTTATCTTAAAATCTTGAATCAGAACACCTAAAACTAATTTTCTAATTTATAAAAGATTTGGAGAGGAAAGAAAATGGTAGAGACTTGTCGTCATCTCAGAAATATGAGTTGAAGGCTAGGCCCTGCTAGTCTATTTATAGGTGTGCAAAAATTTCTAGTCCATCAGATTCGATAAAATAAAATCTAAACCGTTTAAATCAGAAAAAACACATCTCAAACAAAACAAATATGGCTCGGGAGGGTTGACCCCTGTGTCCACCCACCTTGGAGGAGGGTCGACCCTAAGGATAGTTTCTGATTAACGTTAATATTGATGTTTAGCTTATTCCTAAATATTACCTAACTGAATTATTATTTTCTACTTATAATTCATCTCTAATTTCAGATTTCAAATTTTGAATTTTTGCGCGTATACATATATATAAATATATATATATATATATATATGTGTGTGTATATATATATATATGCATACAACCTTTTAAATCTTTGTCTGTTAATAAATGCTCAATTAATGTTATTAATAATGCTATCAATACAATGTTTTATTACCTTTTTATATATTATTATTTCAAATGCAGCTATCTTCTTGTCCATTTTTCATTTATTATGCATTTATTACTTTCTTGTCTTAACTTGCACTTTTAATTTCAACATTTGAATTTATACGTATATATATACGCGCAATCTTTATTTCTATTCGAAATTCAAACGGTGTTGTGTCGTCATTTGTTTCTTACCCATTTTTATTGATTATAGGTTTATATTGGATTTCTTATTTATATGTGTATATTTTACACACACAGACACATATATACACATATGCATGTATACATATATATATATATTTATACTTACCTATATGTATATTTTTTCTTATATGTATATTTATACATAGTTTTCTCTTAGAATATTCATTTCCTTAGTCGTCCCCCTAAAACTAAAAATATAGTGCCAGCGGGATTCGAACTTGCACCATCACTTGGGTGAGACATGTCTTTACCAACTGGACTACATATGCTTTTGTTCAAAAGACTAAAAACAATGGTGTTCACTGTTCTTCTAAGTGTTCTTCTAATATCTTCTTTTCACGTTTGTTGTAATACTTCATATAAAGATAACCTTTTCATTTTAAATTCGTTTTCAGTAAATCATAGGTCTAAATTGATCAGAAAATCGCCATGGACGCAATTATGCTAATTCTGTAACCGAGTTCTGGAAAATTTTCAAATTCTCTTTTTATTATTCAATTAAAAATGTTGGGTGTTACGTTCTCCCACCCTTAGGAAATTTTGTTCCCAAAATTTGGTAAGGGTTAAATTAAGTTATTCCTCGCATAATTTACAACAATCTTGTATATATCCAATTTTGCAACCATTTCTGTACTTCTGGAAAGTGTATTACAACATGATAATACATGAATGCAATGAATGTCTAAGCGGTACCTCCTATATGAATGCAAATTTTCTTGAAAATCTTTTTGAAAATATGATGCACACATCCTAAATGTACTGGCAATTTCTGTATAAATGCAATAATTTGAAAATCAAAATACTTTTTCATTCAATTTTTCCTACATTCTTACAGAGCAGGAGCGTAGTTCATCTAATTTTTGCATCCAAACCCTACCAACCAACTTTAAATTTGCGAATTACAGAAAATTATAATTTTCTGAATTCGATTTCTTATGGTATAAAAAGGTGGGAAACGGAAAACTTAATATCTTCCGTTTTTCTTTTATGTACCTTTTCTATCTGTACTTGGATTTTATGTAACTATTATATAAAGATTTCCTATCTTCCTATTCAAGCACTGTTTACATAAGAAAATTTTCTTTTTTTATAAATTTTCTTTTCTAACATACTTTGGAAAAAACAAAAAAAATCTTGAAATTTTGCACTTATCTCTATTGTCATATTTATTGCTTTGCTTTTGCAGTTGTCATCATTGTTTGTTTTCTTTTAGTTATGTCATTACTTTTTCTTAGCTTATTTAACTTAATCCGCCGATCTAAGCTTAATTTTAAATAGTCCTTACAATTCTTTCAAAACTAAAAATAGGAAAATAAGCGCACTAGACAACTACTACCAAGGGTTAAGAATCTTAGGACCATATCCCCACTGACAAAGAAAAGTCCAAACCACAAGATCTAAATAACTCACTTGCCCACTACCCTCTACTTGTCAAAACTAGTTCTTGCTGTGTACTAACTGTCTTTTCCTAGCAACAACCTAGGGTCTATAGTGCTTAAACACTTTACTGGAATTTACTATTATTCCAAAAACAATTCTAGCTATCTACTTTATAGCCTCAAAATATTCCCCATCTTTCCTAGGTGCTTATCCTTACCTATTCCATGATTTAAAAACGTGGTTTGGCCTCATCATTTCATTTTCCTTCCAAATATTATAAGCTTCCAAAACTTTATTTCTCTTCGTTAAAACTTATTTTTGCCAAATCATTAAAAAAAATACATCTCATAATGTAATTAGTATTTGACCCTCAAAATGTGATTAATAAATGACAAATGGCATGGCTATTCAATTCTATAACAGACATAGTTCGGGAATTTACATAAAATTGATGGCGAGGAAGCGTCAATTCTTGATTTGAAATTGGGGAATGTGAGCCTGTATTTTAAGAACATGCCTTGTAAAGGATAAATTACAATAATTTAAATCTTACGTATATATGTTTTGTGATGAGAATTAAGAATCTTTGTAAATTAAGATATTTGATTTTCAACCTTTTTTGTAACATGCGTAATAATCTATAAAGAGATTGAAGTTTTGATTGTTAAAGTTTAGTAGATTAAACTAAATCTTTTCCAAGCAAATAAAATTTTGGATGAGTTATTGGAAATGGAAAAATTACATAATTGTGTTACCTTAAGTAAATTGTGAGCATGTAATTTATTTAAGGGGGACTTTGTAACAACCGAATCTTTGGGTATCCAAGCCAAATAAATTATAGTATATCCTCTACATTTTTAAACGAATAAGAATAAAATATGAGTTTATGAGTCTATCTAGTCTAATATTTTAAAATGAGAAAAATAAAGAACTAGTTATTTTCAAAATTATGTGTATTGGAATAAATCAAAACCTTAAGTATAATAAGGAATCTATTCTAATTCGTGTTTATTCATTATATTTTGATGGTTCAAATGAATATTGAAAATATAAAATATTGATTCACAATTAATATATTTAAGTGTAAAATATATTTTCAATATGAAGTGTTAATTTGTTTTAACATGATATTTAATAATCTGTAAGTTATGTATGAAAATGTAAGTTGTATTTGTTGATAAAATAAAATAGGGATTGTGTTCAAACCCATGTTTGGGAATGGTTAGGTAAATTTTAAAGTAATAGTATAATGTTGAATTTTGTCAAGATGGAAATAAATTTGTAGACTGTTGTTAAAAGTAAATTTTGATATAACAACATTGTTTGTGAATTTTGTGTTATTTAAAATAAGATTGAAAATGTTGATTGAGAATCAATGTATAAGTGCTAAATATAATTGTTATCGGATTATATATTTATTTTTTCAAATATAGTTAGTTTGGTGTAAAAGATTTATACTTGAAATGATAAAATAAGAATGTGTTTATAATTGGATATTTGTAGTAAACCTTGGTCCAGAAGATATTTTCATATTACCTAATTTTAATATGGTTTGTGTTGTGCTAAACATATGTTAAAAGGTAAAAGGGAAATATTTATTAACACATAATGTTGTATTAAGAGATGTGATCGTGTTATAAGGCTTAACTAAGCCAATATTGACTTCATTTAGGGCTATTGGGTCTAATAGAAAGCCCAAGATCAACTTGGTATTATTTGGAAAAGAAGAGGAGAAAAGTGGTGTATGCACCTTTTCTCCTCACTTTCTTTTTCTTCCTATTGAGACAAAAATACGGAAAATAAAAATGGCTCCCTTCTCCTCAAAACGTCCAAACCAAGCTTTCTAAGTGTAATGGAAAGGAAAGGCCTGTTGGTCCTTGTTTATTGCACAAAATCAATCTATGGTAAGCTATTCAATCATCAATCTTTGGAAATGAAATTTCATAAGCATGTTACAGGAGGGTTTCATGTCTCTGCTATTTTCTTTTATGGGTTCCTAAAGTCGTAAATCATAGATTTGCAAGCTCAAATCGTTAAAATATCATCAACTCCAATCTCAGGTGAGTCAATTGACTTACACTCTCTATATTACAATGTTTTTTATTTTATCTTTTTTAGGTTTGAGAAAATGCATAAAAATCTGTATGTTTTGTCTCTAATTTTTCTCTTTCGCGTAAAACAGTCGTGGCTTCTACTTTGGGCTATTATATCTTGTTCTATACTTTATGAATTGAATCATTCTTTTTCTGAGTCAAAGTAGAGTTCATGATCTTTGTTCATGTAAAATTTATGGTCGATTATACCATATTTACTAATCAAAACATTGGCATGAAATTGAACTCAGATAAGCAGAGTTGCCTGGTCTCGATGCCTCGGTCAACCTATGGCTTCGGAGTTGCGCAGGCAACTCTAGTTTCCTCCTGATGGATTGCTCTAAGTTTTCCAGTGAATGTTTGTGCCACTTTGATGAATTTTGAAGTTAATTTGGTGAAGTTTTTTCATTAACTCTAATCTTATTAATGTGAGCCTACATTACATTCAATCTGTACTTCGGATTCACTGATTCATGTTGGTTTTTGGACTAGATTTCCATGTTGAATTTTGGCGTATTTGTGACACATGCACATTTTTATAAAAAGGTTTTAAAGTATAATTTACATAAGGATTTTCTTATAGCTTTAAGACAAAATGGTTTTATTGTTTTTTTTTAAATATAAATCGTCTTAAGGCAATATAATATATATATTTTTCGAATTATAAATATTTTCAAAGAAACGATCTAAGTGATTTTAAAGTCATCTCATAAACTTGATTTCTCAAATCAGGTATTTTTTTATATAAATTCATACATTTTTGCACCTTTCGAGAAGGTGTGATTGTGATTAAACGATATCGTAAACCTCATGGTATGGGACAAGATGGTATATGACATTGGTTAATTCCAGACTCGTCGATCAAAGTAATTTGGTTATTTCCCATGTGAAGTAGACTAACAAGTGGTGAATCGATTAGTGAAATGTGCAGTATGGGACGTATTTCTTTCACTTTTCGGGTTACAGTTTGGAAGTCTGTGACACATTCCGTTGTTATTGCCAATAGTTGCTTCGATGTGAAGCTAGACTCGAGGGAGTCTTATATATATACACGTATTCACTTCAGTGGAGTGGTCAAGGACACCCAACCGAGGCAGGTCATGGTGAGGTCGTATTCGACCTGGACAGGTCATAGTAAAGACATTAATTAGACTAGGACGGGTCATACGCTGGTTATACTCAATCGAGACGGGTCGTAGTAAGAATATACTCAACTAATACAAGTTGTGGTAATATTACATTCCATTAAGGTAGGTCATAGTGAAGCTATACTCGACCGAGATAGGTCGAATAAAGCCTACTCGATCGAAATGGATCAAGTAGAATTATAGTGGACCGAGACGGATCATAATGGAGTTTTACTCTATCAAGATTGGTCGTAGTAATTGATGCTTAGTACGTTATATAGTACTTGGAAAAATATCTTTTTTCGTTGATACTTGTGGAATTTGGTGTTTAGAATCCATTTTATGATGTTTTGTTGTTTTAATGGTAATTGATGTTTTGGATCCAATTTTATGACGGCTTGTTGATTTTTATAGCCTTAGAGCTATTTTGATGCTAAATAAAAATAGTTTTCACATCTATATACGAGTTTATATATTGTATTTTGATGTAGTTTGTGTTATTTCTTGGTGTGGTACCTTTTTGCTTAGCTTGATGCTTAACAAACTTTTGATGAAATAAATTATACCTTGTAATTATTTGAGTTGTTCTTGAGATCTTATAGGCTGTTTAGCCTCAAGTATCTCATGAATCCATTGTTATCTTAGGCCTGTATAATTCCTTTTGAAAAGGAGTTCTTATCTATATGATTTTATATTCTCTTGTTCTATTATTACCTATATGTAAACCAGACTGATCCCTGTATGTAAACTTAGGTCAGACCGAGTTATTTCAAGTCACAACTCATTGTTGATTCGTAGTCGGTTGATCTATCTTGGACTATCTCATTGAAGTAAATATCTTAGTGGAAAATTATGTGTTTATATATTCGTGTCATTTGTACATTGATTCATTTGAAAATTGTTGTATATATACGTATATTTATAACCATTCGAGTTTATAGCTCATGTATCTGTTATATTATGTAATAGTACTTATATGTATTTTGTTCGTGATCTGTTATCTATGATGTGTTGTACTCTTTTCTGAATACGATCCTTATCCATCATAGTTTTATATTAGTTGAATTGAGTATGTTGATGTAGTTGAAGTAATGATGAAAAATTTATACACTCAATTGACGAACTCAATACTTGTTTAATACAAGATTACAGATGACCGCTCTTAACCAGCCCTATTATCCGCTCTAATAGATTCTATTACTCAGTAATGTTCTGTATTAGGGTGCATCTTGGGGTGGGGCATTACATAAGCCCTTATACTTCATATGGTATAGTCTTTGAAAACAAAATCGTCTGATACCTCGAAGCTTATAGAGGTGATAACCTTTAAGTATGCCTTTTGTTCCACCTAAAGGAGTGAAAGCAATAGATCTCATTCCTTTCAAAACAATGCTTTCTAAGTAAAATAACCCTTTTGACTGAGTCGAAGGGTAGTAAGGCATTAAAGCTTAGGTTCTTTACAAAATAAGTTCTTATAAGGGGAAAACCCATCTTTGACCCTGCCGAAGGAGTTGAGGCAGTTGCCTCATATGGAGTGGCTAACTTTGAAAACATAAAGTATATAAGTACCAGAATCAAGTTTAAACCTTAAGGTAAAGGCAAAAGCCTGAATACTTTAAATGCCATACTTGTGATATTTCAAGCATCCAGCACCACCGAAAGGTTACTTCTGGAAGCATCGAAATGGAACTTACGAATTTAGGAATGACACTGATAGTAAATACAAGAAAAACTTGTTTATTTCTATATAAAGCATTACTTTATACGTACTCCACTATATTTGTAGAAATTTGACTGGTTTATAAAAAGTATGTTGACTGAAATACAGTCCCTTTAGTACTTTATACTTTTCAAAATATGAAATATTTATACATATGCACCAACCCCACAATTAATGCATAAGCCTTCCTAAGTAAAGTTAACCTTAGGAAGTTATAATAATTAGACCAATCATGGGAAAGATCCAAAAAATTCATGGAGTGAGGAATATATGTTCCTCTATCTTGCAAAAAAATTTCAAGTCAAAAAAAATATCAATCCCTCTAGTTAATTAATCTCGTGATGAACAAAACAAGCTTCCTTACAAATTCATAATATAATCCAAACTAATCAAAGAATTGTGGAATTCAAAACCCACCTCCAAAATTATATAACACACATCATACCAAAATTTCATGGCATTTGGAGATCTATAACAACATGTTTTGATCTAAAACATATTCATTTTCATGCAAACCAAGCATATGATCCAATACCAAACATGGGTATTGCTAAACAACCAAGTAACACTAATATGAACCTGAAAATAATCATGAACAAGCACAAAATATTCAGATATATATAAACAAATAGCTAAATTGACCATGGGTAGAGAATATTATTCACCTTGTTTAGATTAAAGACTTAAGATTTGTAGATGTTAATTCCCTAAGCTTTAATATTCTAGCTTCCTTTAGTTTTCTTCTCCTTTCCAAAGCTTTTAATAGCTGATCTCCTTATGTTTTCTTTTAGTCTTTTATAAATGAAAGTATAGTGATAAAATGTAGAAGAATAGGTATTTATATATAGCTACCAGATTTCTACTCTGCCCCTCTCATTATCTTCCATCTCTGTATTTATTTAGAATTAATTAGTTTCCAAAACCAACCTATTAATTAGTTTATTAAGCACAGATCTCATCTCTTCATCCACCACATTATTCATATACAATTTATTTGATTAAATTCTTGAATAATGTTTACTAATGTTTGGGAAAGTTACATCCTCCCCTCTTTAATAGAATTATGTCCTCAATATTCAGTCAAGGACAAAAACAAGCATAACAATCAAGCAAGCAATAATATTTATACTCGCGTAACCCACTAGTAACTATTCTATAAAGAAATATAGAATCATATCGTAAGAAAATCAGAGCAAATATCTCTAATATTGTCTTTAATGTACTAAGTGCAGTCTCTATCATTAGTTCTCTATTAGACTTTCACCAATTTGACTATCTTGTTCCTCCACCCTTTTCATCTCTAGCTACAACCCGAACTAGTTATCTTACAATAGTTAAGTATAGTTCCATCACCAATCCACCTAGTGCCTTGAGATTTATAGTATAATTAAGATCATGCACGTACTTCCGTAATTGCGATACATGAAATACATTACGGATACCCGTCAAGCTTTCTGGTAGCTCCACTCAACAAGTAAGCTTTCCAATCCTCTGTACTACCAAGAAAGGTCCAAAAAACCTTGGCATAAGCATCCCTGATTCCTCGGAGCGAGCTACGCCTTCAATTAGTGACACTTTAGTGAAAACTCGATCTTTGACGAAGAATTCCAAATCCTTACACCATATATCAGCATAAATCTTCATCCTAGTTTGAGATTCCTTTTTTCAACCTCAAATATTCTCATTCTTTTGCCTTTCTTCTTTCACTAAATTCATACCTAGAACTAATCAACCTCCAATTTTCAAGTAATACATGGTAACATACACAATCTTCAGTATAATGTTCTGAACGGTATCTTTTCTATACTAGCACAATAGCTATTGTTATAGGAAAACTCAATCAAATGCAAGTGATTTTCCCACCAAAATCTAGAATGCATTCTATTAATAAATCCTCAAGTACCTTATTTACTCTATCAGTTTTCCCATTTTTATGTTTGTGGTGATCAATGCTCATCTTGAGCTTAGTTCTCACTGCATTCTGTAAACTCTTCCAGAACTCACCAGTAAACAATGGTCTCTATTGTTGAATATATGTTTTTTTGTTTGATGATAACAATCATATATTATTCTATAAATGTGTTTGTATTTGTACTATTCAATATTTCATCTGATACAGGAATAACTATTAATATTGAATGATAATACTATTGCACATAACTTAAAAATTCAAACAATATTTATTATTCAATAAAATATTTTATTTCAAATATTAAGAATAGTACATTTTTCAGAACTCACTTCTATATATTTTAGTTGTCACATTCATATACACTATTTTCCTCACTACAGTTCACTCATTTCACTCAGTCATACATATACACTCTCTCATATACATCCATACCACACTCACTGAATCTTTATATGCTTTAGATCCTATCCACTCACCTGTATACCTATCACAAAAATACACACAGTAAACTAGAACAAAATAGAATTCACTATAGAAAAATATAAATTTATTTTTAATTTTTATTTTCCTCAGAATTATTTTGTGTGTTTCTCATCATTTTTCTAGGCTTGGTCTTATATATATATATTTGAGTCTAGACTGCTTGTGATATTTATATTAATTCACTAAAAATACCACGAGCTATACTATTTTTCTAGTGCTCGCAAACCAGCCTCAACTCTGTTATGGTGGTCTACTGATCAAGGCCAGCCTCAACTCACATATATGGTATGTTGATCTTGACCAGTCTCAGCACAACCATAACTTGTTTGCTGGATTAGAAATAATAAATATATGTATATGCATAGAGGCAATTTTTTAGGTGAACATGGGCAATATAGGCAAATACAACTCAGCATGTCACTTATATATATATATATATGTGCGTGTGTGTGTGTGTGTGTGCGTGTGCACAAGTGTACATATGCATATATGTACATATGCATGCACAACAACAAGTTTTTTTCAAGCCTAAGCAAGGAACAACACTGTGTACAAATGGACAAGCACATGGAACCAGAGTCCAATACATGATGGCAGCATCAAGTTCAAGACAAGAATATAACTACAACTAATGGGTGCACCAGTGCACAAATATACAATGCACAAAGGATACAGTTCAGTAGAAAATTACAAAGAGTATAAGAAGAAGCCTTCAGGTGCAGCAAGCATAGTGGATGCAACATGCACTAGAAGTCAAGCTCAAGTGACGCAGGAGGTAGATGCATGCACATGCACAAGATAAGAACTATGAATAAAAGTCAAAGCACAAGCATCAAGAAAAGTGGCAAGCACATATATGATAGTTCATAAAATGGTCATCATAATCAAGGAGGTTTTTAAGTATGCAACTCAATGGCATAAAGCAGAGTTCACATGTATGCAGTACATGGAAGAAAGATGCAACAAAATATGAAGTGCGAAACCCAAGTGAACAAGTCTAAAGGCAGAGCAACATGATTAGTTGTAACAACACGAATTTCAATAAACCGATTTTTTTTCAAAAACCCCTAATTTACCGAAGCTCGAATTGGCTTGTCTGGTATCCTGTAGAAAAGACAAAGATAATAAATATATCAGAGCTCAGAAAACATCTCACAATGGAATGGATAAAATATAATATAATCAAATATAACCTTACCAAAGTAATAACAATGTCTAACCAGTATCCAAGGCTATCATATCTCTGTCACAAACCTAACCTACGAGTGTGTTATGAGGAGGGGGTCAGAATACAAAGTTCTGGTTACTGGACAAATTATATGTAACACCCCATATTTTTAACTACACTAAAGAGGATAAATTAAATAATAATTAATTTAATATTAAGAATTAAGGGAAATAGACTACTTCATTGCATCCGCCTCGAAATTCTGGTCAAGATAGGCATATGGTTTGCGTAAAATGGATAACGTATGAAGAAGTTATGAACGGTAGAAGTTTGGCGATCAAAGCAGGGATAACTGACACACTTGACAAGTGCGCCAATGCAAATTTACACTGGTGCACCTGCCAAGTGCGCCCGTAGTGTTTTTTTGGGTATCCGGACCTTTTTCAAGTGGGTGGCGACCCAAGACCTGATTCACCGTAGGGCTGAGGTGGCATTCGAATTCTAGGGGATGACAGCTATAAATATATCTTCATTTCTCTTGGTTTCTCATTCTAAAAACAATGGAGGCTAGATGACGTCAGTGCTTGAACTGAATCTAACCCTTCTTCTTCTATAAATCAAGCGCCTCAAGTATAGATCTAACATTCAATTTCAGTTTTCTCCTTCTATTCTCATAGATCCGATCCTTGTGAGTATAGTTACTTTTAGATTTAAATGATTAAAAGTAAACATTTTATGACTATGGTTTGGATATACACCTGTGATTAAATCATCTTGGATTTATCATATTTTGTGAATCTAAAATATTCTATGGCTTGAATCTCAATATTTATCATATTAGATCTATTGTAAATTTTGATTCCATGATATCCTTGGATCTTAGCTTATACTATGCTAGATCTACTTCTATAGATCTAAATTCCATGACATCACAGGTGAATTTAGATCTATAGAAGTAGATCTAGCATAGTACAAATTAAGATCCCAAATATGACATCATAAGTGAATTTAGATCTATAGAAGTAGATCTAGCATAGTACAAGCTAAGATCCAAGGATATCATGGAATCAAAATTTACAATAGATCTAATATGATAAATATTAAGATTCAAGCCATAGAATATTTTAGATTCACAAAATATGATAAATCCAAGATGGTTTAATCACAGGTGTATATCCAAACCATAGTCATAAAATGTTTACTTTTAATCATTTAAATCTAAAAGTAACTATACTCACAAGGATCAGATCTATGAGAATAGAAGGAGAAAACTGAAATTGAATCTTAGATCTATATTTGAGGCGCTTGATTTATAGAAGAAGAAGGGTTAGATTCAGTTCAAGCACTGATGGCATCTAGCCTCCATTGTTTTTAGAATGAGAAACCAAGAGAAATGAAGATATATTTATAGCTGTCATCCCCCAGAATTCGAATGCCACCTCAGCCCTAGGGTGAATAAAGTCATGGGTCGCCACCCACTTGAAAAAGGCCCGGATATCCAAAAAAAAAAACACTACGGGCGCACTTGGCAGGTGCGCCAGTGTAAAATTGCCTTGGCGCACTTGTCAAGTGTGTCAGTTATCCCTGCTTTGATAGCCAAACTTCTACCGTTCATAACTTCTTCATACGTTATTCGTTTTGCGCAAACCAGGTATCTATCTTGACCAGAATTTCGAGACGGACGTAATGAAGTAGTCCGTTTCCCTTAGTTATTAATATTAAATTAATTATTCTTTAATTTATCCTCTTTAATGTAGTTAAAAATACGGGGTTCTACATTCTCCCCTACTCAAAGGATTTCGTCCCCGAAATCTCCAAGTTAAAAAGAATGTATCCTACCATCCATCATCCATCTACTCATCCACCGATCATAGGCATCCATTGTCCTTAAAATTTTCTAATGCTTATATGAACATATGAAAAGGTGTGTGTATATGTCCCAATACTAATGCAAAAATCAGGCGGTCTACTTATTCAGTTGACCTCCTTAATGTAATGTATGTTAGTGCAATGTATCCAATATGTATGCAAATAATCCTATTATAACATGTAAGTTCTGTATGTGTGCACAATCATCCATCCAAATGCAACATCCATATGATGATACATCCATTTTCATCCATTAAAGAAAAGAAAAATGCACACACATTCATATGCAGTATGAGAGTGATTGGGCCGATATAGTGCCTAATGTGTGTGTATATGCATCCACAGGAAGCCACTAGCAAACACTTGCATCCATCAAACATAACATGCCTCAAACACATGTTTACAATCATGGGATTTCCTACCTAAAGGACGAAGATTCGATTGATAGGATATACTCAGATGATATAAGCAAGTGCAAATAAAAGCTTTGGAAAAAGAAGTTAAGAACATAGTCTCAAAAAGGAAAGGGTATGAAGCGTGATCTTTGTCTTTAGTCTCCCAAGTCGCATCCTCGCTGTCTTCTCCCTATTGCACTTTTATTAACCTAACCTCTCTGTTGCGCAGTTTCTTAACCTCTGATCCAAGAATGCAAGTCGGAATTCATCCAATCATTGCTTCCTTCTCTACTTTCACTTCCTTTCGCAAGTTTGGCTCTACTACCTCGAACTCTATACATTTTATCGCCACTTGGATGAATAGTCATCTTAAAATGATGAGCCTCCTCAAGGATTGTCTTCAATAGGTTTCTAATCTTGATATGATTCATCTATCAAACCTCTTCTCAAGTAGCTCCTCTTCTTGCTTATCAAGTTCCCACATGTCGCACAGGTAATGCAGTTGGCTTTGCGTTGTCCACCAAGTATATGCAAAAACGAATCTCTTGCCTCGGGGTAAACCCCATTCCTCATCAAAATCATCAGGATACTCACAACTGTTGGTGCCGATCGTAGATCATCGATAGAAGCCTCAATAGATCCTAGGAAACTAAGCATGACAGACCCTTGTGGGTCACGAGAAATCTTGAGGGTCGTCCCATGACAAGTCAAAAGCCTAACGACTCTCCTTTCACAATCCAGAATGGCACCATACATGGCTAACCTATCCATCCCTAGAATCAAACCATAGCCCATAAACCCGAGCACATTTGCGTCGCACTCAAATTCGACGCCTAAGATAGATATTCTCAAATCCCCGACAAATCATGGACAAATGAGCCGAACTACCAATGGGGTTTGAGACAATAATGGGATCCACTATCATACTAGTATTTAAGTGAAGAGATTCAACTACAGAACTAGATTTAAACGAATGCGAAGTGCTAGAATCAAAAAGATTTCTTATAGGAAGATTGGAAAGAAAAATCAAACCTTCCATGGAAACTTTCCTACCTCTATCTGGTGCACTAGCCATGAGAGCATTCGCTTGCCCTCCAGAGGTTCCTGTCCGTTGACCTTGCCCTTGCTTCCTTGGGAACTCCCTAGAATAGTGTCCAACCTCTTCACAAAAGAAGCAAGCATTCTTCCCTTTCCTGCAGTTCTGGGCTAAGTGACTCTCTCGCCCGCAACTATGGCACTTCCTCTTACCCTTAGCCTTGTCATTCTTTCTGCCCTTCTTCTATTGTTGTTGCTTTCCTTTCTTTGGCCATGCCTTTTTATTTTGTGTTTCCTTAACCTTAACTTTCTCCTTTTCAGATTTATTTGAACTTTATCCGTGTTCCCTTCCTGGGCCATCATTTTTTTCATCGTTGGGCTGTGCTCCTTAGCCCTAACTCCCTTGTTCTCCTTTTTACCATTCTTGTGTAACAAGCTAACAAGTCCCTCTAAAGTTACCTCCATCGCACGGAAATCCTTATGAAGATCGAGAAAATTAGCCGTAGGTGATACTACTGCAACTATAGATGGAGGTTAGGCACTTCATTGCCCTTTCACATGTGTCGCGGTTTAAACACGCCTACGGCATCATGCCAGAATGGAGACACCTTTCGGGAAGAATTGGTTCCCCAGACAAAAAAAAGAAAAAGGAATCAAGCGGAGAATCGAGAGATATTACATATGGCTTTGAGGAATATGTTTTTCAAAACAGAATTTTCTTTTTGAAAATGCTTTCTTTTAAACCTTTTTGAAAATAATTTTCATAAACTTTATCCAATCTGGTAACCTTCAGCTCTGATACCAAGTGTGACACCCCACGTCCGTTAATGTCACTCACAAAGGGAATGCATTAAGTTTCATGAAGCGTTATAGGTAAACAAACACAGAATATTACAAGATAGATATATAGAATAACAGCGGAATAAAAACTTTATTTATCATAAGATACCGTGGTCCAAAAACATCACATATCTGAAACATAAAAGCCCATTACAACATAAAAGTTACTGTCTTGTACTTCAAAAATATTAGAGTACATAAAAGAAGTAAAATTCCCCAAGGAAAAAATATAGCCGTAGCAACAAGGATAAGAGCTTGAGCCATACATATCAGCGGCTCTAGCAAAAGTAAGCAGAATCACGGTTATGCCTGAGTGTTTCCTCCTAGAGAACCTGGGGGAGGGGAGGGGGGAATGGAAGAAAGACGGAGAAACAAAAATGGTTGGACATAAAGTCTAGCGAGTCTAGTGACTTTTAGAAAGTAAATAAATAAAAGTAGCATGACAGTCATATAAAGTGGATAAGAGAAAGATTACTACATAAAAGGCAGGTGTGACAAGGCAGATAGGATAAGGTGTATACGTTTCTAATGATTACTCTATTTATTCTCTGCACCAATACTAGTATACCAAGTACGTAATAGGATTACATACTCCCTAATTGGTTAATAGAAACAGGATGATCCCAACAGAAATATAAATGTAGTTTTAGGTGTACTCTATAACGGGTTTTAACCCAAACAGAATTAGCCGGTACCTAAACAGGAATAACATGTGTTAGCCCTAACAGATACATGGGTACCCCACATAATCAGACAAGACTAGATGTACCCTATTTACTACCCTAGTCGATCAGCTACCTACTCCGTAGATACCTTATGCTGGCAGCACAATAGGTTGTATCATTCCCTAAAGTGGCAACCCTTTATTTCCCGGATGTGCACATGCATATCTACTGATGTCACACTGCATGACCCCGTTGTTTCTAAAAACCATATCTACGTTAGTTAGGGAACCGGAGAAAAATGTTAGAATTGGCATAATTTAAATAATGTTTATATGAATTGGGAATATAATTCAAAAAGGGGGAAAGTGGGGACATAATTACCTATAAAGACATAGGTAAGAATTAAATAAAAATGGAATGTTTAATAATTACAATTAGAAATCGTAATTGCACTTATTGTAGGTTTTTTTGATCTAATCAACATCCATATTAAACAATTTAACGCTTAAAATAAGGATCTATGCAGGAACAGTATATTAAACTCAATTTCAATTTCATACCTGATTAATCCATGAAAAATTAGTTGAACTTCGATCTGAAAGGAGGTTTGGAAGCGTCGAATCTTAGCATGTCAATCGCCATGCCTCCATAGATTAGTCCACACGAACGTTTTCCTTCTGATCGAATCAAAGAGGAGAAGGAATCATGGTGCTAGCCGCCATGATTAGCGTTTCACGTTGAAGAGGGATATTATCGGGTTAGGGTAGGTAATTCAGATCTGATCTAATTTAATAAAATGGTTTCACCCATGTTTTATAAGGAACGAAAATGACCTTGTAAAATCAAGTGTGTACCACAATATAAGGAAACCTCTTCATAACATTTCAACGTTAATTAAAATATCAACAGATTTGATATCTTAATTATCTAATACATGTTCTTCCTTCATAACGTTCTAAGTGTGTGACCCTATAGGTTACTATAACGTTGGCAATAATCTAAATCGTATTTAAATCATAAACAGTGAGCGGTATCTAGCAACACATCGCTGTTACCTAAGTTATAATAAGATCAACGATTCGATACAACCTTTCGTGACCAGTGTAACAATGTAATATAATCCTTTTTAACCAATATATCCAGGATTAAACTCAAGGCATGGATCGTATCATCATCTTTATGATTTAATCCATTTATCTTGATCGATGAGTAGACTATTTAAAACAAATCAATATTTGAGCACGACCATGCATTTAACAGTCGCACTCAATCAAGAGGCCCATGGACATCACTACGAATATATCGTAGGGTTAAATTCCATCTAGATCATTCATAATTTTCATTCAACTCGAGATGTATCCAATAATTACCGTTATCATTACTCTGTTACGAATAACTTTAGATGATATCAAAACACAAATATCCTCGAATAAAATTATAATGATTTCAGGTCTGAGGACCATTACATCACTGTCACTATGAGAACAACTTATGATACTGTTGATTATTTCCATGTAGTTGTCTCACGGTGGGTCAACTCAATACGCTATTCTCCAATACGTATTTATATCTTGACTTTAATATCACGTATATTAATGATCAATGAGATGCGATCATCAGTCAGTCAATATACTAGTCTCAATGCTTTTATTGTTGTCCTATATAAACAATAAAACTCGACTAGGGACATTTAAGAATTATAATTCTTATCCCATTATATAATCTCAAGTTCAGTCTTACTCGAACTATATAATTCCGTATTATTATTCTAAGGACTTCTATTATGTTAATATTTATATTACGCATTAAATATAACATAACAGAATATTTTATTTTATTCCAAATAAAATAATAACATCAATAGTGTTATCTATCTCGTCAAATGGATTGCCTCTAGGGCATAAACTCTAACAATCTCCCACTTGCACTAGAGTCAATCATTCACGTATCGTATACTCATGAAACTAGTGTGACTATTAAACTCTGAACTTCTGCTGCGACAGAGTTTAATTCAGTAGGTCTGCAACATTACAACGTTTGTAACTTTGTAGATATGTTCATTTCTTTTGTGAACGGCTTCACATAGGAATTATATTTCTTAAATATATGTTTGGATCGATAATGAGTTTAATGTTTTAGGCCTGAGCAATAACCATATTGTTATCGCAATGTATATCATTGGATCAACAATGAATTCAGTTCAATCATGAAATTATTAATCCAAACATTTTCTTTCTTAGAATCAGCATTTATTTCTTGTTTTAAAACTAACATAATTTACAATAATTAATGTGTTATCAAATAACATTAGAATTATTGTCTCACTCCCACTCAATTTCTTGTCTATACAAGATTCAGTGACATTTTGTGGTTTCGAGACATTTCGACTTCTATTTAATTCCTATCGGTATCTTAGAGACTGGTTCTCTTTTATAAAGGATATCAATTTGAGCAATAAACACTTTATTCTCAGAGAATTTGTAGAAATAATATCCATTTATATCTTGTGGATATTACATAAAATAGTTATTTTATTTGTGTCCGATCTTATCAGAGGAAGGACGTTTAATAAACGCCTTGCATCCAAATCTGCAAATTAGACACACTAGGACATGTCCTAGTCCATATCTTATATGGCGTCTTTAAAATCATTTTAGTAGGATTAAATTCAATTGTTCTAAATTTAATTTATTTGAAGATCTATATGACTTATCTTGGTCGTACCATATCTTATAAGGTGCTATTACTCCTTTCAGACACACCATTTCAATATGGTGTTCTAGGTGGAGTGAGTCATGAAACAATTTCAGACTCATCTGGATAGTCATTAATTAGTTGGCCTAAATATTCTTTTCGATCTGTTCGAAAAGTACTTATTTTTTCTATTTAAAATTGGTTTCTAACTTCACTTTCAATTCTTTGAACTTTTCAAAGGATTCTAATATGTGTTTCATATGATACATATATCTGTATCTACAGATATTATCAGTGAATATAATGAAGTAATAAACCTGCCTCTAGCTTATGTACTCATTGCTCCATATACATCAATATGTACGAGACTCAATACTTATCACTCATTCACTGTGTCAAGTGAAAGGTGATGCAGTTATTTTACCTAATAAACAAAATATGTATTCTTCATATAATTCAAAATCAAATGATCTCAAAATTCCATCATTATGGAGTTTTGATATACACTTGTTTATTGGGCTGGTAATACTAAAGGTATGTTGGATTTAAATCACTAAATTTAATCCACTCATTTTAATGTCAAGTACATTATAGTTAAGGATTTACAAAGATCATTAACTATTTGTGAAATTCCATACGATATTTCATTTAAAAAAAATGAATAACAATTATTCTTTTATTACAAATGAAGTTCAAACTTGTCTAAACAAGATATATTATAACATTTATTTTAAGTGGAATTTCATAATAATAATTATTTTATTTATTTAATTAATTAAGCCAATATAATCAACAAGAATCGACTTCCTATGGATTATCCAGCAACATTTGCTTCATTTCCAATCGTAAGTCCGCTTGTCCTTTTATCAGATTTCTACTTATTCTACAATTTTTGTAAATCAACATACATTTATGTGATTTATATCTAGTATCTAATACTAGAAATGTACAAGTAGATTATTATAACATTTATATCTTATTCAGTTGAAGTCACACTTTAACTTTTATTGTAGATCATCTATATTTGTTAGAACAATTATGTTTTAATTTATTTGAGGACAATCCTCAAAATTCAATGTTATTCAAGAAATTTGATTTAATTAAATTTGTCCTTCTTAAGGATTAATTTAAATTAACAGAGTTATTTAATATCTACAGTAGATAATAAATAATGACTGGTTCTGTAATATTTATTTAATACAAAATTTTGATGATCAAAATTTATATATTAACATAAATATGTAATTTATACTAAAATACGCTCCCACTCAAATTAGCATCCCTCTGTTTATATATGTATATCATTATATACATATAATGGTGTTCCAAGATCCATATCTAGTCATGCCTTGACCCAGCTTTGGCTAAACCCAAAACACAACCTTTTAGGTAGACATCTTATGTCAATTATATCGTCTATATAACTCTTGGATCGCATGTTGAACAGTTTGTTCAGTATTATTCATTTTCTCAAAATATATAGAATAATTCATGCTTTTGTATCTAAGGCCATAATCGTATTATGCAGCCTAGTTAAGTCATACCCAATAATAGGTTGGAGCACCACATTTTACTCCATCGCATATAACCAAAATAAAAGGTGCACAACGCTTTGGTGTTAGTTACAACCATTGATCTTGGATAGTGATGAGTATATTATTGGAAGACTTCACCACGACTTAATATAACAAAATTTGCTTTAAAGGGAATTTATAATTCGTAGTGGCGAACAATATTACAGTCACTTGTATATATCAAATATATGTAATTAATATTCGTAACATTAACTAGATTTAAATAATATATAGCAATCATATATGTATATATTCCCCTTTTGAACACTTCAAAACTATCGGTTATTATAAGTCTAATATTAGAAATTCTATTCAATCCCAGTATGAGATTATAATTAACCAACTATATTATCATATGACTTATAAAGCTTCTGGATATATGTTCAAAACAATATATGACAATTCATTTCTAGCATATAAAAACATGTGTGTACAAATGACGCATTTCCAGAATTTCAAAAACACAGAAATTAAGAATTAATTTCATCTGCATATGAGCATTATAACACGAGCATTCAATAACATACTTCCCTTATCAATGTACACAGCGGTAACCAAAACAAGATTAAGTTAGCATTTAACCATCGCAAGCAATCATCAAATTATACACCTATACATTTCAGATATGCACAGCAGTTAAATTATTTGTATACTTCATACAAAATATGTACATAAGTGACATACACACACATATATATACACGTATAACTGTTTCTACATATACATTACTTATTACATTTTTTGGACAGCAGCTAATCTATATGACATTCATATATGTCCTTTGTTTGCAACGAGTTACAAGTCAAACTTGCCCAGTTTGCCATGAGTTCATTGCTGCTGGTCACAATAACGTGCGCCATTCGTCAATCTGCAGACATCAAATGCCCATTATTGTCACAATTATAGTTAATTAGTTTAAATAAAGAAACAGTATCAAATAATGTATCATTCAACTAATTCACTAAATTTACCCAAAAGGATGATGCATGGATCCTTTTCTGAACATTATGTATTTGCATTACTGTGTGTATCATCATTTGAGAGGTAAATGCAAATCATATTTGAATCCACCAGTACGTATATCATGAGATCATAATGCAGATATGCATATTTGAATGGTTGAAGATGATACTTTTCCTCTTCAATATTATAAACATTAATATATATATATACAGATTTAACATCTTAACAATCTGTGTTTATTATATGTATGCAAGCAGAATCAGTGATATCAACATATCATGTACTTGTGTATATCCAATACTTATATATCTGACTGTAAAATATACAACACATAACTACTAAACAAATATATATACTTATTATAGTAATCATTGATTCAAGTCAGAAAAAGGTTATCAGTATGGAGACATTAGTATATATATGTTGCTGAGAACAATTTTACAGTTTACACATAAACATACATATGTTCTGCAAGTTTATCTTACATTAGCACAATGCTAATGTTTGGGATCGTGTTGATTTTAAACTCCTTTTATCCAATAGATCGGCCCAATAATAATACTATTCGACTACAAAATGTAGTGTTATAGTATCAAAATATTAGAAGCTATATTTATAGCAGATAAGCAAACAGTGAATCATATTCACTACAACCACTTAATCATATTTGTATTACATATACATTAATATGAATATACAGATATCATTTCAAATCTGATGTTCCAAAGATATAACAGTATACAGTGTAAACCATTAAGACAACAACATGCATATCCTAAAACAAACAGTTTTTTTTACTATTTTAAAAGTGTGATCTGCAGTTTTAGATATACACACACACACATATTTATATATATATATATATAAGCTTGAATAGTTATTTCAGATATGATTCTTAAATCATATTTAAGAAGTTCCAAAAATTAATCAGGCCAGTCATCCTATACAAATATTCATATATATATATATATATATATATATATATATATATATATATATATTAACACCATCCTTAAGATTTGAACATTTTCAAAAAAAAAATAGGATTTGGATACTACAGCAGTCATACTGTGTACATGGAAAAAGAATTTACAAAACATGTTTGTATTATTCAATCACCAGTTTATAAATATATATATATATAAACATAGCATCATTATACTATAAATTTATTCAATCTGTTTTAAATCTGTTTCATAAAAACTGTATAAAGTTCAATAAAAGATTTAATTGCATGTGCATCTTTTACATATTCAACACACGCTTAACATAATTGGTAAAATCATCACAGGTTTGACATTCAAAATGATCTTACAAATTAGCATGTACAAATCTCATGCTGAAAACAGTTAAACACGGATTCGACGAAACTGATCTGTTCACACAAAATTATTTCAGGTCCATTCAAATTGTAATTATACAAACTAATAGATCTCAAATAATTTATCAAATCTGATATGAATTGACTTGATTACCATAACAAAACAAAACAGGATTTTGATAATTCTACCAGGTTGCTGGGTTAATAAAATAGGAATTTTAAACTAAGTTAATATTTCTATTCTGAATTTATCCCATAATTTTATATCATATATAAAATTTATTTATTATAAAACAATTTCATACTTATTACTATGAAACACTTTCACAGATTAACAATGAAACAATTTCAGATTAAATAATCAGTGCTTAAGTCCTTATATGTTTATGCAATTTATAACTAATACTATATATTTATAGATTGCTACAAGGACTTTAGCAATAGTAGTTTCATAAAACTATTTAGTTCATAATAGCCTATATAAGTACAAAATCAGTTGTGCATATGTGAATACATACATGCTTATGACTGTGTATTCTTATGTTATTCAACAATTGAATACGGATTAAAACAATTTTAAACAACAAGATCCATTTGCATATAATCGAATCTAAACTTATATAGTATATGTATGAATAATTAGGCAACCAAGTATCATCCTTGTTAATATATACATGTACAAATATTCAAACAGAATAGTATGTACATATATATATATATAACTGAACACTTCAGAATTAAGCACGAAAACCCATTTGAAAACCTGTATCATATTTTAATTTCTGTATAGAACAAAGATTTTAATCTCAATGAAACAATTTCATTCTATAAATGAATTTTCACTAAATACTAATATCAGTGAATATAAAGATTAAAACCAAAATTTATATATAGATCATAACATAAATATTGTGACTTGATGGTCACAATTTATTCATGATCAATGTTATGATGATTCAAAATCAAAATAAGAATTACCTGTGAATTTATTATACAATTATTTGATCAATAATCAAAATTATTTCTTTTGATCAATATCATAACAGGTTTCAAAAGGAGATTGTAATACATACAATTAAATCAATAAAATTGTGATCTACTTTAGGAATTTTCCTTAATTAATCAAATCAATCAATCCAGAAAAATTTGTCTTAACATAATTCCAAATAAATGACTTTACTAAGCCATATAAACAGTTCAAAACTGTTTATTTATCAATCAAACAAATTTGATTTTATTAATACTATTTACTAATATAAACAGATCATTACTCTGCTCGAGTTCATATCCAAATGTCTTGTGGTTCTAATATGTAAGATGAGTAAACAGAATCAATATCTGATATTGATTCGGTATTTGATTAAAACAATTTTAATCCAATATCAATCAACCCAATTTTAATCATTTCAGATTAATTTCAGAAACTATCATCCAGATAATCATTTAAACACGAACAAAGCAACAACAACAAAAGGTCCAATCTATAATTTCACGCAAATCCCTTTAATCTATGATATCAGGTTTCAAAACGTCCATTTATATATCGAATTAAACAGGCAAAAACCAAGTAATAATCCAATATACTGTTTCAAGCAAACCCTAATGCTCTGATACCACTGTATGTTTTTTTCGATCTAATCGACATCTATATTATATAATTTAACAATTAAAATAAGGATCTATGCAGGAACAGTATATTAAACTCAATTTCGATTTCGATTTCATACCTGATTAATCCATGAAAAATTAGTCGAACTTCGATCTGAAAGGAGGTTTGGAAGCGTCGAATCTTAGCATGTCAATCGCCATGCCTCCATAGATTAGTCCACACGAACGTTTTCTTCTGATCGAATCAAAGAGGAGAAGGAATCATGGTGCTAGCCGCCATGATTAGGGTTTCACGTTGAAGAGGGATATTATCAGGTTAGGGTAGGTAATTCAGATCTGATCTAATTTAACAAAATGGTTTCACCCGTGTTTTATAAGGAACGAAAATGCCCTTATAAAATCAAGTGTGTACCACAATATAAGGAAACCCCTTCATAACATTTCAACGTTAATTAAAATATCAACAGATTTGATATCTTAATTATCTAATACATGTTCTTCCTTCATAACGTTCTAAGTGTGTGACCCTATAGGTTACTATAACATTGGCAATAAGCTAAATCGTATTTAAATCATAAACAGTGAGCGGTATCTAGCAGCACATCGCTGTTACCCAAGTTATAATAAGATCAACAATTCGATACAACCTTTCGTGACCAGCGTAACAATGTAATATAATCCTTTTTAACCAATATATCCAGGATTAAACTCAAGGCATGGATCGTATCATCCTCTTTATGATTTAATCCATTTATCTTGATCGATGAGTAGACTATTTAAAACAAATCAATATTTGAGCACGGCCATGCATTTAACAGTCTCACTCAATCAAGAGGCCCATGGATATCACTACAAATATATCGTAGGGTTAAATTCCATCTAGATCATTCATAATTTTCATTCGACTCGAGATGTATCCAATAATTACCGTTATCATTACTCTGTTACGAATAACTTTAGATAATATCAAAACACAAATATCCTCGAATAAAATTATAATGATTTCAGGTCTGAGGACCATTACATCACTGTCACTATGAGAACAACTTATGATACTATTAATTATTTCCATGTAGTTGTCTCACGGTGGGTCAGCCCAATACGCTATTCTCCAATACGTATTTATATCTCGACTTTAATATCACGTATATTAATGATCAATGAGATGCGATCATCAGTCAGTCAATATACTAGTCTCAATGCTTTTATTGTTGTCCTATATAAACAATAAAACTCGACTAGGGACATTTAAGAATTATAATACTTATCACATTATATAATCTCAAGTTCAGTCTTACTCGAACTATATAATTCCGTATTATTATTCTAAGGACTTCTATTATGTTAATATTTATATTACGCAGTAAATATAACATAACATAATATTTTATTTTATTCCAAATAAAATAATAACATCAACAATGTTATCTATCTTGTCAAATGGATTGCCTCTAGGGCATAAACTCTAACACTTATGACACGAGGTTAGGTTGCATTTGTGGTGGAAGTCTGCCCCGACCCGGCCAGCATATCCAGCAGCCACTAATGTTGAACCTAATGTGTGAGGTCTAAGTGCACAAATACAAGAAGGGCTATGACACGAGGCTAGGCCCAACTTGTGGAATAAGACTGCCCGGACCCGACCGGCATATCCAGAATTCACAAGATGTAGGCCTAATGTGGGAGGTCTAGCCCATTATAAACCATAAATGGACATGGTAATGAATTGGACTACTTAACCTAATCTAATCAATAGGGATTGTTTGAATATGAACTAAAATTAGGGTTAAGTAAAATTGGTTGGACAGTGGGTGGGTTATGTAATTCTGAGGGGGTGGGTAATATTTACATATAGGCCCACAAACTTAGCCCGATAAGGTTATGTAATTAAAGACACCTACTTATAAGCATAACCGGTAGAAATATTGGGGTTATATAAAATTAAAGATACCTTTAGGGTAAAATATAACCCGTGGAAAACCTAGTGGGGGATACAAGACAAAGGGGAGAGCTTGTATCATATTGTGTGGGACCCGTTTCAGTTAGTAACCCGAAGTATGTATCGAGTAGAGAACTCCGAAATAGGTCGGAAAAGGGGCATGTTTACTGATAGATTGTAAGAGATCCAAACGTGGAGGCGGTGTTGGCGATGCATTCCAACAGGGTCATGTGCGTGCATGACTCCGCCTGCTCGGGAAGATAAGACGCTGTGACATTAGTAGATATGGTTGTGCACATCCGAGAAATGAAGGGTTGCCACTTTAGGGAATGATACACCCTACTGTGGGGCCAGCACAGGGTATCTGCGGAGTAGGGAGCCAATGGACTAGGGTAGTAAATAGGGTACATCTAGTCATGTCTGTTTCTGTGGGGTACCTGTGTTTCTCTTGGGGCCAACACCTGTTATTCCTGTTTAGGTACCGGCTAATTCTGTTTGGGTTAAAACCCGTTACTAGAGTACACCTAAAACTACCATTATATTTCTATTGGGATCATCCTGTTTCTATTAAGCAATTACGGAGTATGTAATCCTATTATGTACTTGGTAAACTAATAATGGTGCAGAGAATAAACAGGGTAATCATTAGAAGCGTATACACCTTATCCTGTCTGCCTTGTCACACCTTCCTTTTGTGTAGTATTCTCTCTCTTATCCACTTTATATACCAGTCATGCTACTTTTATTTATTTACTTGCTAAAAGTCACTAGACTCGCCAGACGTTATGTCTGACCCTTTTTGTTTCTCCTTCTTTCTTCCATTCCCCCCTCAGGTTCTCAAAGAGGAAACACTCAGGCTTGACCGTGATTCTGCTTACTTTTGCTAGAGCTGCTGATATGTATGGCTCAAGCCCCTATCCTTGTTGCTATGGCTATATTTTGTTCTTGGGGAATTTTACTTCTTTTATGTACTCTGATATTTTTGAAGTACAAGATAGTAACTTTTGTGTTGTAATCGGATTTTATGTTTCGGGCATGTGATGTTTTTGGACCATGGTATCTTATGATAAATAAAGTTTTTATTCCGCTGTTATTTTATATATTTGTCTTGTAATATTCTGTGTCTGTTTACCTATAACGCTTCACGAAACTTAATGCATTCCCTTTGTGAGTGACATTAACGGACGTGGGGTGTCACATTATACATTCTGAAATAACCCTACATATACCGTTCAAATATGTTTTCTTATTTATTAGGTTGTTTAGGTTAGCTGTACTCCAAGCTCTATACTCACGTCGTACACATTTACATCTTAGTAGATTAACCCAATATAGTATATATGTATCTACCTCCAACATATCAAGGTACTCCCCATAGTACCCTCTTCTCAAGGTCTCCATCGTCATGCCAAAGAAGTGTATCCTACGCCGAGCGACGTACGGAAATCCAAATCATTACGCCATGTTACCGCATAGAACCATCCTCGATATGCCACGCAAGCATACAGATCGTTATATCCAAACTCCTCGATCAAATCAATTACTAACACAGATGAATGCCCTCTTGTCTACGATACACCCCCTAGTGCGTATACCTAGACCCTCACACAAATGTACTGCCTACTGTACATAGAGTCCCATAATAAGGCTGTATCTAAATGCACGAAACTCGGTCGGGAGCTTTACATATCTGTAAAGGTCCTCCTAAAAAGGCCAACGGTATAGATATCCAGATTATGGTATGCATTTTCTCGGTTCGCTATGGTTCCACCTGACCCCTTCCTCAACTAGTGAAAAACTACATCAAGAGCTAAGTGATGGTCCGCTAGAAAACAATCTAATCATCAAATTTGGCGTGTCCCTCAAACAATGTCTCGATAGTGAAAGACCGATGATATCTTGGTTTAGCTCTAGTCTTTCCACATCCCAATGACTGTCGATGACATGTACCCAACGATTACTATCCTGTATTGGTCTTGACCCAGGTTCTTCCCAAGGAAATCGTCGAATCACCAAATGCCATCCGCCATATCCTTCTGACTGCCAAGCTACAGTTGCAGTGAAGGTATACTCACCGGGTGGTATCGCGCAGACCAAACCACTGCGAGTACAACTTGAGCATGTATCAAAATAGAGGACCACCACGGAGTACCCTACCACGTCCCTTGAAGGTCGTGTGCTTCCCTTCAGTCCTGCAGAGGAAGCAAGCAGGATAACCAATAGAATAATCTGATGGATGTGCACCTCCCATGTCTCAAGACACCTCGATGATCTACCACATTGGGTTCTTCACCTTTGTACATGCGGACTAGTCCAAACTCATCACGTAAACATTTGATTAGACCTATGTTTAATCTTTTAGTTGAGCACTTGCTTTACCTTATCAGATTACTAAATAACGTAATTACCAAAATATTCCCTTTTTATTCAATTTACAAGGTTTCCCTGAGCCCCTTATATCCTGGAGGAATGGGTCCTTCTCGCTTATTAATTGCACATGTTTAACTTAATCATGTTTTAAGTTCATTAATAAGCCCATAACGTGTTATTCCCTTGATTGTAATTAACGAAGATAATCTACAATCTCTTTACATTATTACCATGTCTCTTAACTAAGGTTTATAGATGAGTTATCTTTCCATTTATTATAAACCGTGTTATAATTCCACTTTTCCGTAGGATAAGCCTACCTATTATACTACATTCTCATTCATATAATTAACTATAATAGGTTATATTCTCCGTTCATCACTTTCTCCTTGATTCTTTAACATTAAACAAGCTTTTACTAATGTAACCTCTATTTATTTTACCGTATTGTATATTCTCATTATTTCAGAGAAATATTTCATATACCTCGTTAGATTGATTAATGGAACAATATAAAGATCCATATCCATAATGCACATAAATCTAGATCCGTATTTACAAGATATTTCTTTTACTTTCGTTGCAGGCATACATATATAATTTTATTTGATTAGTGTGCAATACGATAAAAGAATCCCTACTTAACACTAATCCTTTCTACCCTTTCTTTTCTTGCAACTATGTTTTTAGTAATTTTACCATTATGGAAATGTATCAATTTTTCCCAAATCCATCTAACCCAGTCCACTACTAATTTCCCTCTTTATATTTTCTGAGTTAGATGTTATTTACCATTTCCAATTCACTATAAATTTTCCATACAAATAATGCACATCTATTATTTTTCCATTATTTCCAATTTCACTGTAATTTGATTTACAATATATCCAATTTGGTCTTAAACAACGTTTTTCAGTAACCTATACTGTTTTATTGTAAATTCCACAATTTCACTATTACAGTAATTCATAATCCAAACAGAAGATCAACAAAATAAATTTGTAGTATATTCTTAACATTCTAGAAAATAAATTATATCGCAATTACCACAATTTATAGTTATTTAACTTGTTAAGAATAACGAGGACATAAACAGTAAATATACCATTATCCAAAAGCTATAATTCTAAATTCACTCACCTGACAACTTTCCAATCCTAAAATCTGATTCAAATTTGTGATTTTTTGGTCTTCCTAACTGAATCTAACATTAAAATAATCACGGATTTACAAATTTGATACTAAAAGAAGAGGGAAAGAAGGAAAGAACCCTAAATAAATCAGATTCACATGACTTACCTCACGCTGATCAGAAATCTGATAACCTATGTTATAGAATTACATTCTTTTCTTCAAATCTTGAATCAGAATTCCCTAAAGATAATTTCTAAAAGATTTGGATGGGAAAGAAAATGGCAGAGCCTTGGCGTCGTGTTAGAAAATATGGGTTGAAGGCTAGGCCCTGCTAATCTATTTATAGGCATATAGAAAATCCTTATCCATCGGATTCACAAAAAAAATTCAAGCCGCATAATTCAAAAAGACACGTCACAGACTAGAGCAGATCTGGCCCGAGTGGGTCAACCCACCTCGGGTCAAACCTAGGGTCAACACATGGATCGACCCATAAGAGGCTTAGATCGACCCATCTTTGGGTCTGAACATGCGTTTCTGCCGTATTTAAATCCTGATTAACGTTATATGATAACATTTAATTTATTTCTTAACATAACTCATCTGAGTTATTATTTTCCCATTATAACATATATTTAAATTTAAATTTCTAATTTGCGTACATATATACGCATATAATCTTTTAATTAATTCGTTTATAACTTTCCCATACATGCTCTGCTTTAGACATGTCATATATCAAAACGAATCAAGAAATTGCCACAGACACAATGTTAAATGTTTCCAGGCTCAATTCAAAAATCATAATTTATCGATATTTTCTATTATTCTTTATATAAAATATGGGGTGTTACATTCTCCCCTCCTTAGGAAATTTTGTCCCTAAAATTCGATAAGGATGGAGTGATGTTCTTCAACGTATAAATTACAACCAATATGTGTACATCCAATTTTTCAACCATTTGTGCACCTATGAAAAGGGCAACACAACATAATAATACATGAATGCAATTAATGCTTAAGCGATACCTCCTATATAAATGCAAATTTTCTTGAAAACATTTAGGAAAACATAATGCACATACCCTAAATATACTAGCAATTTCTATATGAATGCAATATTTTTGAAAATCAAAAATGTTTTTTCATCCAATTTTTCCCACACTCTTGTAGAGCAAGAGTGTAATTCATCCAATTTTCCCACACTCTTGCAGAGCAAGAGCGTATTTCATCCAATTTTTCATCCAAACCCTACTAACCAACTTATAAAGTTTCAAATTACAAAAAATTTAATTTTCTGGATTTTCGTCTTTTACAATATTTCTAGGGAAATTTGCTTTTATTACTATCTTGTAATTGTTTGTTTTCTGTTTTCTTTTGTTACTCAATTACATTTAGAGATTCACCGAGAACTTCATTAATTCGACCGAAGTTTCTATCATAAAGATAAAACACTACTACAACAAGAAATAAGTTCAAAGTACAAGTCTTCACTACAGAATCATATTAATAAAGATAGTCAAGCTCTAAAACAAAGGTGTTCTACAAGTAGCAATACTGATAGTTGTCTACCCTCTGAATGGAGGCCTGGGTCCTGAACCAAAGATATAACGGAGAAAAGAATCCAATCCACCCAGTCGTTCCTCCTGGTGCCTAGTACTATCTCGGACCTCCAAGTGCACAACTCGCATCTCCAGCTGCATCTTCTCAAATCACTACGTGGTTGTATACATCTCTTTCAAGGACTGCTACTAGGTCTGAGAAAACTCTACCTGTGTGTGGGCCATATCTTGTTGTCCAAGCAAGATATCTCGGTGCTCTCTAGCCAACTGGTCTTGCCCCTCAGAATTGGCCCAAACCTCTATCCTCAAATCCCATGACCCTACTATTGTCCATGAGTCCCATGGAGATGACTGAGAAGACCCAGCACCTCCCCAGTATTGCTCTGCACCCTGATGCAAATATCCCTCTGGTGGGTCAAAATACTGATACTGTTCCTCTCCCTCCTCTGGTGCAAACTGGTCTCCAAACTTTGCCTAAGGCTGATACTCAACCACCACCTTACGCTGAAATCCTACTGGGTCAAACTGCTAACCTCCCTAGTCATGTTTACCTCCCTGTTCCTGGTAACCCCCATCCCCTACGTCGCCACCACCTACCTCGAACGCATCCTTATGCTCCATAGGCTGGGCCTCCTCCTCCTGTAGCAGGGCCAAGTCAATACGCATCCTAGTCAATGTGGATGCATCTATAAGAGGGTGGGTCTCTGTGATAGAACTCTCAATCCATAAAGGAATCAGAGCCTCCCTAAACACTACTATCCAAAGATGTCCAATTGGGATAGTAGACTACCTAGTATCAAGGGCAGTAACAAAATACTCCATAACCGCCCTTGCCTAGTTGGCCTCAAATCCAGCAAAAATAGCATAAGTAGCTAGCCTAACTACACCAGTGAGTCTATCAAAACTCCCTGTTCGAGTAGACAGATTAAATTGCAAGATGTGTATTAGCACTCTGGCTAATGGGCGCAAATGCGCCATATCCCAAACTCTATGCTCAACGTCCATAAAAATCCTGCCCAATGCGGCTCAACTAGTTATCTCCACCTCATCCAAATGTAAACCTCTCCTATGATATCGAGCATCTCTCCCAATTGCCTCTCGGTAAAAATAATCTTTGCCTTTTTGTTCTCATTATGAAAATCCACCTCTCCATTCTCCTCTCTATAATTCAAATTTGTATCTAAAAGACAAACTAACCTTAGGTACGTAGTCCGCTCTACCGTATTATGATCAAGTATAGCCTGCTACCCTATACCATGAAAAAGCTGCTCCAAGGGGGTGCCCATAAAGTCTGCAAAACTGACTGGTCTCCTAAGTAGAATCCGATATCTTGCTTAATTCGCATAGGCTTCCACTACACTCCTAAGGTTGTGGCACCAAACAATCTCTTGGGGGTTTAATTAAGGAAAGGAGGTGGCTAAAGAGGATCTCAGAGGCATGACGGGTTTTCTTCGAACCTGTGAAAAAAATGTGTAGATCTGGATAGAGAAGGTCGATGGCTTCGATTTGATACCAAATTTGCAAGAAATGGTGGAGTTTCAGAGCAGTGGTGGGTATTGGAAGTGGTGGGGGAAAAATGGGTTTTGTTGTTCGGATAGGGAGGAAGAAATAAAGTGACAAAGTCGATGGTTTCGTCTCTTTATTTCAGCGATTGAAGCACGGGTGGGTCGACCCACCTTCATGGTGTGTTGACCCTAAGGTCGGCCCGCCTTCAAGGTGTGTCGACAAATGGGTCGACCCATCCAAAAGTTGGGTCGACCCGACCCCTTCTTATTTTTTTTCCGATTTCAAGTGATGAATAATCTTGGAAATATCCTATAGGGTCGGTCGACTATCTATTCCACTCTTCCAAATGGCTTTTTCTGAACTAATTGTTTTTTTTTCATTATTTCCTTTTTCCAATCATCCTGTACGCTTTCCTTAACAAAACTACTAAGTGATTCCCTTTTCCTTCTACTTACAATAACTATTTCTCTAGTGTATAAGTCTCGATATCTTAATCCCTCTCTTGTATAAGGGTATATTCATATACAATCTTAACTTATTTAAGAATATACAAATACGTTCACTCACTGTCTATACAGGAATCCTAAACCTAAGCTCTGATACAAGATGTAACAACTCAAATTTCAACAGCCCGTTTTTTTTATAAAAAAATCCAATCTATCGAAGCTTGAGTTAACTTGTCTGGTATCCTGCAGAAAAGACAGAGATAATACATATATCATATCTCAGAAAACATCTCACAACAGAATGGATAAGATATAATATAATCAAATATAGCCTTTCTGAAATAATAATACTGTCTAACCAGTGTCCAAGGCTATCATATCTCTGCCACAAACCTAACCTGTGAGTATGTTATGAGGAGGGGATCAGAAGAAAAAGTTCTGGTGACTGAACAAATTATACATTCTGAAATAACCCTACATATACCATTAAGTTATGTTTTCTTACTTATAGGTTGGTTGTACTCGAAGCTCTATACTCATGTCGTACCCATATACATCCCAGTAGATTAACCTAATATAGTATATATGTAGCTACCCTCAACATATCAAGGTACTCCCCATTGTACCATCCTCGTACGGTGTCCATCGTCATGCAACGAAAGCATATCCTACACTGAACAACGCACGAAAATACAAATCAATACGCCATGTTACCGCATAGAACCATCCTCGTTATGCCACACGAGCGTACGGATCGTCATATCCAAATTCCTCGGTCGAATCAAGTCCCAACACGGAGTAATGCCCTCTCATCTACGATACACCACCCAACACGTGTACATAGACCCTCACACGAAAGTATTGCCTAGTGTACACCGAATCCCATAATAAGCATGCATCTAAATGCATGAAACTTGGTCGACATCTTTTCATATCTATAAAATTCCACCTAAAAAGGCCTATAATACAGGTATCCAGAATATAGTCTACATTTTCTCGGTGGCTACTGTAACACCTCGTAAAATTCATAAGTATTAATAACAAAATAAATAAATAAAAATAAGCAATTTAATAGTATGGTTGGAAAATGAGATTTTGTAACCCTAGGAATTTGGCTACAAAATTCTTTTATTTGGATTCATGGTGAAATTCTGAATCGTTTTCATATATAATATGCTGAAAACAGTCAATGTTTGAAGAAGTTATGAACAAATGAATTTGGACAGTGAAAGCATAATATATATATAATTATATGAATAATATATATATATATGCGTCCAAATTATAAATTCAAAATAAAGTGGGAGATTTCAAATTTTGAATTAGAGATAAGAACAGGGGGACAAAATATATTGCATATATGGAATAAGATTGAGAGATTAATGAACGAATTAAATAAAATAAACAGCTCAGCAACGCAGCCTTATTGGACGTTCCATCCCCGAAGAGGTCAAGCGCCCCCTTAAGTGATGTCGACCGTCGGTCGATCGCTCGGCTGCTGGACTGCCCAATAAAGCTAGCTGGTTAGGGTTTTCTTAGAGGATATATATAAATTAAAGGCTTGGATTAATTCTAAGTGATCCAACGGTCTATGCTCACACGGGAAACTATATATAACCCACCTATCACATTATGAAAACCCTAACCATTCTCCATCTCTGCCTCCATGCTGCCACTCCACCATTGTTATATTCCAAAAAATAAATAAAAAGAATAGGTTAAGGTTTTCTTCTAATTCTCTAACTCTATTCAAATTCTCTATCTATTCTAATTTACATAAGTTTAGAATTATGGAATTTAGCACAAACTTATATGTATGAGATTCTAATGTATGTCTCTTATATGTATATTATTAGGAGCATTATTGGAGTATGCTCGAACATAAAGAATTATTGTGGATCTTGTAATTCTACCACAGACTTCTCTCTATTCCGCCTAGATTTGTGAGTGGAATGTAGTTTACTTAAGGCATATTCATGTTTTTAATAGATTGTCGTGTGTATAGATATGCCTAGGAGGATTTGGAAGTTCGATAATATAAACCTTAAAACCCCCAAATCCTCTATCTTGTAATTGCATATGAATTGTCATGATTAATTGGGTTTTTGTGGACTTTTTGGTTTTAATGTTGGATTAAAGATAAAGAAGGGTGTTGCTACTATTATTCATATTTTATGCAATTTACCTTTATTATCATTCGATTCTAACCTAAAAAGGTTTGTATTTGATTGTGTCATGATCTAGATTCGGTTTGGATCCTATTTTGGGTCTAAACGCATTCACAATTGAAATTGGTCAAATGTAAACATTTTTATGTGTATAACACCAAAAAAGGGTGAATTATAGAATATGTATTATAAACATACATGTGTAAGTGTATGTAGTACTCTATTTTTAATTCAATATTAAAATCATTTCTACTTGCCTAGGATGCAAGTTGAAATTTTATGTATGTATGATTTTCCATCCACTGCTATATTCTTATATTGTCAGTATGTTATCATGCCTATGTTGTAGCGGTAAAAGTATGGAAAACCTAACTTGTATGCCTTGATTTGGATAAAAGTTGACAATTACCACCTCTTTAGAAATTTTCACCAATTATACGAATATTTACGTTATTTAGGCATTATTATTACTATACTTATATAAACGTAATCAACATAATTAACGTTGTATTAATGTAATAAATACGGTTAGGTTAGATTTGAATTTGAAATGTCCCCATAATAAATATATTTGATTGCTTGTGTGTGCGTATATAGAATGGCTTGATATATATATATATATATAGTGACACAAGGCACGAGGTTAGTTGCCATTTATGGTGGAAGTCTGCCCGGAACCGATCGACAAATCCAGCAACCACAAGTAGGCCCAGCTAATGTGAGATATCGAAGTGCCATGGGCCATTCAAAAACTTGTACACTAGACACGAGGTTAAACCAACTTGTAGTAGAAGCCTGCCCGGAACCAACCAGCATATCTAGCATCTATAGGTGTATGGTTTAATGTGAGAGGTCTAGTGTGTGCATATATATAACTATATATAAGTCTGTTGCGTGTGAAAATAAGTAGGTTTGCTATGCCTTGAGAAGGTCTTAAGTGGCCGACTCTCTTTTTATCAAGTTTGGGTCTTAAGTGGTTAGGACTAGGATCTACCGAAGGTTTATTCCTCAGAGAGGAACCAAAGTCATGGGACCCACCCATATTAAATTTGAAGTAGGTCTTTGGGTCCTCCTTTTCTAAAAGTGGTTAGGCATAAAATGGCAACGGAGTAGGATAGTTCACGAGGATGTCCACTTACTCTAGAAGCTTGTCAGGTCTCAATTAGGGATTGATCGGTAATTTAAGGATATGTGGCCATTGCATGCTCACTAACTATCTAAGGGAAGTCTTAAGCGACATAGGTGTCCTACCGGGTAATATCAGTTAAGTAGTAATGTTCGCAATACTACTTCTCATATTACAAATAAGAGAATAGATTTAAGAACGTTAACGTTTTAGGATGGGGTCTGAAAGGGCTAGGGGTCCGCCTCAAGATATAAGTGATCGTAAGAATCCACCGTTAATAGGGCCATAAGTGACCGAGAATGCCACCTCATTGGGTCTTTACCCTAAAAACATTAATGGGCGATTGACTTGGATACCCACCCCATTGGTTAGATACATATGTTTGGGTGAACCTTATGTGCTGCATAGACATACCTTGACATATGTAACCTGCTAAAAATATAGGGTATGGACATTAAGTAACACTATATTTCAATCACACAAAACTTTATGTTCGGACCCCTCTCCTTAACATCCAACAGGTCAGTAGATGGGGTAAAAGCCATGGACGAAGTGATGATTGAAGATGACGAAGAAGACAAAGTTGTTATGTTATTATTAGCAGTTATTGCTTTACTTTTTTGGAATCTTATGAGAATGAACTCTTTGATGTACCTATTGAACAGATGTAGTTGTGACTATTTTATTTCTGTGGTTTTTAAATATATGGTACATTTTATTTGAGTATTATATTTTTTCTTTCCGCTGTGTGAGATTTCCATTCAAAGTATATGTTATTATTATCTGTGCAAATGTAATCCTTACAAGAACCAACGACCCATTTAAAATGGATCTAAGTTTCGTTGGGCCTTTTTTGGGTCGAAATTTAGGCCCGTTCCGGGCGGGTTGTTACAGCTATGGTCCCACCTGACCCCTCCCTCAACTAGTGAAAGACTACAATAAGATCTAAGTGCCCCTAGAAAACAATCTAATTATCCAATTTGGCATGTCCTGCAACCAACATCTCGGTAGTGAAAGATTGATGGTGTCTTGGTTTGGCTTTAGTCTTTCCACACCCCACTGACTGTCGATGACAGGTACCCGACGATTGCTATCATGTATTGGTCTTAAACCAGACTCTTCCTAATGCAATCTACGAATCACCCTATGCCATCCGCTACTGCCTTCTGACTGCCAAGATATAGTTGCAGTCAAGGTATACTCACCGGGTGGTATCGCGCAAACCAAACCTCTACGAGTATAGCCTGAGCATGCACTATAATAGAGGACCACCACGGAGTACCCTACCACGTCCCTCGGAAGTCGCGTGCTTCCCTCTAGTCTCGCAGAGCAAGCAAACAGAATAACCAGCAGAATAATCATTTTAACGTGCTCCTCCTATGTCTCAAGACACCTCGATGATCTATCCCATTGGGTTCTTCACCTTCGTACATGTGGACTGGTCCAAGTGCATCACGTAAACGTTTTATTACACCCTATTTCTAATCTTTTAATCAAGCGCTTGCTTTATCTTATCAGATTACCAATTATCTTGATTACTCAAATATTCCCTTTTAAATCAAGTTACAAGGTTTCCCTTAGCCCTTTATATCCCGAGAAATGGGCCCTTTTCGCTTATTAATCACACAGGTTTAACTTAATCATGTTTTAAATTCATTTATAAGCCCATAACATGTTATTCTCTAGATTGTTATTAATGAAGGTAATTTACATTCTCTTTACATTATTACTATGTCATTTATTTTTCAGTTACATGTTTACTTATTAACTTACTTCTCTTAACCGAGGTTTATAAATGAGTTCTCTTTCCATTTATTATAACCCATGTTATAATTCCACTTGTCCCTGGGATAATCCTATTTATTATATTACATTTTCATTCATATAATTGATTATAATAGGTTATATTCAATGTTCATCACATTTTCCTTGATTCTTTAACATTAACCAAGCTTTTACTGATGTAACCTCCATTTATTTTACCGTCTTGTATATTCTCGTTATTTCGGGAAAATATTTGACACACCTCGTTATATTGATTAGTGGAACGATATAAAGATCCATTTCCATAACGCACATAAACCTAGATCCGTAGTTGCAAGATATTTATTTTACTTTTGTCGTGGACATACGTACATCTTTTTATTTTATTAATGTGAAATATAGTAAAAGAATCCCTATTTCACACTAATCCCTTCTTCCCTTTCTTTTCTTGCAACTACGTTCTTAGTAATTTTACCTTTATGGAAATGTATCGGTTTTTCCTAAATCCATCGAACCTAGTCCACTACTAATTTTTCCATTTTTTCTGAGTTAATTGTTATTTACCATTTCCAATTCATTGTAAATTTTTCATACAAATTATGCACATCTATTCTTTTTTTCACTATTTCCGGTTTCATTGTAATTTGATTTACAATATGTCGAATTTGTTCTTAAACAACGTAATCAGTAACCTATCCACTTTTACTGTAAATTCCCTGATTTCACCATTATAGTAATCCATAATCATAATAGAAGATGAACAAAATAGATTTGTACATGGTATATTATTAACGTTATAGAATAAAAATTATATCACAATTACCCCAATTTACAGTTATTTAACTTGTTAAGAATAACGAAGAATGTAAACGGTAAATATACCATTATCCAAAAGTTATAATTATAAATCCACTCACCTTACAGCTTTTTAATCCTTGAGTATGATTCAGATCTGTGGTTCTGTGGTCTTCCTAACTGAATCTATATTAAAATAACCACAGATTTACAAATCTAATACTAAAAGAAGAGGGAAAGAACCCTAAAAAATCAAATTTACAGGACTTACCTATAACACCCCACGTCCATTAATGTCACTCGCAAAGGGAATGCATTAACTTCCATGGAGCATTTTAAGTGAATATAGAACAGAAAATCACAACAAGACAGATAAAAAGCAGTACTTGAAAATTTAAAACTTTATTTATTGCAGTAGGAGATAAATATGTTTGGTTACATCATCAAAACCATAAACCAAAGTCAAGTACATCATATCCATCTTGATAAAACAAAGTACATAAACTGAAAGATATAATCCCCAACATCAAAATAGCCATAAATAAATAGAAGCTGAACTTCACTTCAGCGATCCAAGCAATCTTCTAAAAGCAGTTCAAAATCAAGCTCCACTGGTGCTAGTTCCAACCTGAGCACCTGGGGGGGGGGAGGAAAGAGATGGAAAAAGGGGGGTTAGACATAAAGTCTGGCGAGTGAGATAATTCTAACAATATAATTAACAAAGTAACTAGGCTAAGGCATAAGTTGGAAAATAAGGAAATGACCATGAACCATTGAGTATGGCAGAGTAAACAAGGAAACTAGATGAACAACGATATTGTTAAAGCGTACCTAACCCACTAAGATACTTTACTAAACTATACCAACACTATAGGATAATTGCTATACTGCACCGCCACTAGTATATTGCACCACCACTAGTCACCCTAAGGTTGATCCCGCCTACAGACTTAATAATGATATTGGTAGTTTCGTGCACTCCTAGCTGCCTTCATAGGTGTCGTCTGCCCCTATCTCCACTAGGTGTACCCACTACCCCCAAACGATCGGCTCCCTAACTCGTAGATACCCATGCTAGCCCCACAGTGGGGTGTATCACTCCCCAAAGTGGCAACCCGATACAACCAAGAATGCACGGCTTATACCTACACGATGCAACAACGTCTTACCTAACCGCCCGGGTCCACACACGCATATGAACCCGTTGGACTTGCGTTGCCACCGCTAACCCGGTTTGGCCTCTTACAGTCAAGCCCAGTATGTGTGTCCCGTCCTCGACTTGGGTCGAGCCCACAAAGATACGTATGGGTTACTGGTTGAAACGGACCCCCATCATTTGACACAAGCTATCCACCTAAGCTTGGTCCCCTCTAGTACATCCCACTTAACCCACTTCTTATTCATGTTTCAATTACATGTTTCAATTTTGGTTAAGTGTTTCTAATCGTATTTCCAAATGCCACCCAAGGCACCCACTAGATTCCACATGCCACCCAAGGCACCCATTTAACTCCCTCATGTCCCACTACATGCTTATCTGGTTAAGTGTTTCTTAATTCATTAAGACCGTAACCTCATAAAGACCTCTCACATTAGACTGACATTTGTGGCAGCTGGATTTGCCGAGCGGGTCCGGGCAGTCTTACACCACAAAAGAGCCGAACCACATGTCTTTACAACTGTTACGTATTTAGTTTATGCCTAAGACCTCTCACATTAGACTGGCATTTGTGGCAGCTGGATTTGTCGGGCGGGTCCGGGCAGTCTTACACCACAAAAGAGTCTAACCTTGTGTCTTAGACGATTAATTATTCCTAATTAATCATTCCCCAATTTGAATTACTTTCCCTATTCAACTTATCAATCAATTCCAAATTTAACGATGTCCACAATTGACTCAATTATGTCCATCCATTTTTGGGATGTAAAATCATACCAATTTTCACCACAATTATATTTTATGCCTTTTAAGGCATTTATGCCAATTAAATCTTTTTAATATTATCCCCTTTACCCCACGTTGTACGTTTGTTCATTGAACGTAAAATATACGTTAGACTCAAATAGTCTAACTCATGAAATAAAAGAAAACATCACAATATATACACATAATTAAAACATAGATCTAACATAGGGGTGAACTTGCATATGTGAATGATGTTCTACATCTAAAACTTGCATAGGCCAAAGTTACAACTTGCATAAACAACATATGTCATGGATCCAAATCTAAAGGTGTGAACTTGATGAGATAATGGCCACAAACTTGCATAAACGTCATATGTCATGGATCCAAATCTAAAGGTGTGAACTTGATGAAATAATGGCCACAAACTTGCATAAACAACATATGTCATAGATCTATATCTAAAAGGGGGGTAGACTTGCATAGGTAATAACATAACATGATCCATATCCAACTCATAAACTCACATATGTGATGTATACATAACAACAATGGTGTAAACTAGTATCTAACATGTAAAGTATCATGTAGAATTTAGCATATGTCATAGCCTAACTTTCAATTAAATTTTCACATAAACTAGGTGTCATAACCATGTAAGTTCACATAAAATTCTACCAACTTGTATGTGATTCATGTTTAAAACAAAATCCAAACTTGCATACATATGATTTATCATATGAATCAATATAACTAATAGCATATGAAACATGATGATTCAACTAGACCTAAGCCAATCATAGGATATAACATGGGTGATAACATCATAACTTTACATCGTAAATGAAAGCATCATAACATAATATCATAGAAATTAAAACACAATTCTACAACATAATTACAACATGCAATCAACAATTCATATCGTATCTAAATTATCCGCATTATAACTCAATCCAATTCATTTATTAATTATTTCGTTAAAACTATCGAACTCACAACTCAAAAGCAGTCTTGAATTCTGAATTCTGATTTCTGGAGTTGAATTAGCTCTCCCTTGATGAAGATTCACTGTTAGGGTTGAATAGTTCTGATTTGGTTGCTGTTCTTCCTCTTAATTTTGGTGGCGGCTGCTCTAGGGTTCAAGACAATAGCATGATGGCCATAGTTTTAGTTTTAATTCTGATTTAGGGTTTGAGTCTATGGGTCTTTTTATAGAATTTTGAATTAATTTAAGCCGTCGGATGTTCTTAGGGTTAATCGAAACCATTCAATCATGATAGGGTGATGAGTCAGCCCTAATGACTCAGCAAGGAGTCAGAAAGGACTCAGCAACATGGGTCAGCCTGAACCAAAAAGCTGTGCAGGCTCACTGCCTCAGCCTGGGTGCACTTGGCAGGTGCGTCAGTGTTAATTTGTACTGGCGCACTTCCCAAGTGTGCCAGTGCATTATATATATATATTTTCTCTTCCTTTTCCACCAATCTTCGTTCGTCCATAACTCCTTCATCCGGTTCCCGTTTCCCGCAAACTCGGACTCTATTTCAACCAGAAATCCGAGACGAACATAATGGCGCAACCCAATCCCCATAATTCTCATGTCTAAGATTAATTATTCTTTATTTTAGTTAATTCGATCATTCAAAAATCCGGGGTGTTACATTCTCCCCTCCTTAACGGATTTCGTCCCCGAAATCTCCAAGTTAAGGAGAATGCATATCCTACCATCCAAACAACCATCTACTCAACCGTCAAACACTGGCCTCCATTATCCTTATAAAGTTTCTAATGCTGTATGAACATATGCAAGAAGTGTGTGTATATGTTCCTTATCTAATGCAAAATCAGGCGGTCTACTGATTCAGTTGACCTCCTTAATGCAAACCATGATAGTGCCATGCGTCCATTATGTATGCGAAAGAACCCTATCATACATCCATTAATTAAATATGTACACACATTTATATGCAATATGCAATATGAAGTGACTGAGCCGATCTAGTGCCTAAAGTGTGTGTATATGCATCCACAAGCAACCATGAGCAAACACTTGCATCCATCATACATTACATGTCTCAAACACATGTTTCAACCATAGGACTATCCTATCTAAAGGTCAAAGATACTAGCGAGAGGACATACTAAAGATAAGATAAGCACAAGGTAAGTGATAAAGGAGAAATTAAAAGACATACCCTCGAAAAGAAAAGGGTATAATGAACGCATCTTCGCTTCCATCTCCCAAGTAGCGTTGCTCTCATCATCTCCCCATTGCACTTTGACTAGTTTGACCTCTCGATTCCTCAACTTCTTAATCTCCGTCCCAAGAATGCGCGTAGGAGCTCGTCGAATCGTCGCATCACGCTCGATCTCCACCTCTCTAAGCAAGCTCGGCTCTACCACTTCCGCGGTCTTGTGCAAGCACTTCCTCAAATGTGATACATGGAATACGTTGTGTACACTACTAAGTCTCTCGGGCAACTCCACTCTATACGCCATCTGCCCAATCCTTTCCTTAATAGGAAACGGCCCTACGAACCTTGATGCTAACTTTCCAACGGACCCAAAGCGAACGACGTTCCGTAATGGAGACACTTTGACAAAGACCATGTCTCCAATATCAAACTCAAGATCTGACCTCCTCTTGTCCGCATAAAATTTCTGTCTATCTTGCGCCGTCTTCAACCTCCTTCGAATCAAATCGATCTTTTCCGAAGTCTCTCTAATCATATCGGGTCCAAGCAAGATCTTGTTTGTAGACTCCCACCAACATGTAGGCGAATGACAAGGCCGTCCATAAAGAGCCTCGAACGGTTCCATGCCAATACTAGACTGGAAGCTGTTATTATATGCGAACTCCACCAACGGAAGATGTTCCTCCCATGTACCTCCGAAGTCTAAGACACACAACCTCAATAAGTCCTCTAGAATACGATTCACCCTCTCGGTCTGGCCGTCTGTCTGAGGATGATATGCGGTGCTCAAACATAACTGAGTCCCTACCGCCTCTTGCAAGCTTTTCCAAAATTCGCCAGTGAAGATGGGATCGCGGTCGCTCACTATGCTAGAAGGAACACCGTGCAAACGAACTATTTGTCGAATGTATACGGAGGCTAACCATGGAGCAGTCCTCTTACTCTTCACGGGAATGAAATGGGCGCTCTTAGTAAGTCTGTCTACCACGACCCAAATCCCCGTATTACCCTTCCTCGATCTCGGTAATCCGTCAATAAAGTCCATCGAGATGCTTTCCCACTTCCATTGTGGGACCTCCAATGGGTGAGGCAATCCACCGGGCTTCTTTTGCTCTGCTTTTACTTGTTGGCACACCAAGCATCTAGCGACATACTCAGCCACATCTTTCTTCATGCCCGCCCAAAAGTAAACTCGTCTCATGTCCATGTACATCTTGTCTCCGCCGGGATTAATGGTCATCTTCAAACGATGTGCATCATCAAGAATGGTCTTCCTTAGGTCATCGTCTTTTGGTACACAAAGTCTACCGTCCCTACGTAACCAACCCTTATCATCTAGGGTATACCTATGGAGATGACTCGATGACTCCCCTCTTTTGAGCTTTTCTACTAACTCAACCAACTGTGGGTCGTCTTGCTATGCCTCACCAATCCGTCCCAAAAGCGTAGGTCTGTCTTCTAAGGATGCTAGCAAACTGGGTACGAAAATCAATGGATGGTCTAAAGTCAAAGGTAGAGATAAACTCTAAGCTACTTCGCTCGACAAACAAAGGACTCCATGTCAACTTGTTCCTACTCAAAGCATCTGCCACCACGTTACCCTTGTCAGGGGTATATGCTATCTCGAAGTCGTAGGATGCTAAGAATTCCATCCACCATAACATATCACCCTTCTCTAGAGACCACATGCCCTAAAATCCTCACTTCTTTCCTCCAAAAATGGTATTTTGGAGAACTTAGCTTTAAGCTGGTGCACTTGTAGGGTCCCTAAGCTTTCCTTAAGATGTAGGGCATGCTCTTCTCTGCTTCTAGAGAAAACCAGGATAGTATCCCATGCAAAATCATCACAACTATCCATCTCTCACGCAGACCATCCTAGTCGAACTCGACATCCCCCAAGTGCAAGCCCCAAAGGCCTAAACCAATATCAGACAAACACCCAAGCGATACCTCCTTCGAATTCAGACGACCTACGTGAGATGATACTAGTAAGACAGTCAATCAATTGAGCACTTGACTGACTCTGGCTGTCCTTACTAGTCTTGCTCCAAAACACCGCTGATTACATAGCTGGCTTTGCTTAATCTATTAAGCACATACGAAAACTTATTTCGCGCCTCTAGGTAAACCCCGTGCTTTATCAAAGACGTCTCCATACTCACGGACCACACAAACAGATTCCCAATCATCGTTGGATGCATCAGAAGATTCTATGCAGCTAAGCATCACTGAACCCCTAGGGTCGCAAGAAATATGAGGGTCTTTCCATAACGAATCAATAGTCTAACTACCCTTCTTTCACAATCTAGGATGGCACCCCGCCTGGCTAGCCAATCCACCCCTAGAATCAAACTATAGCCCGTGAAACCAAGGACGAAGGCGTTGCATTCAAATCCAACGCCCAAGATAGACACTCTCAAATCCCAACAAATCATAGAAAGATGAGCCGAACCACCAATAGGATTTGAGACAACTAAGGGATCAGTAACAAGACTAGTATTTAGGTGCAGTGTTTCAACTAATGATGTAGGAATAAACGAATGTGATGTGCCAAAATCGAATAAAGTACGGACAAGATGATCAAACATAAAAACTAAACTTTCAACGGAAATTGCTCTACCTCGTACTTGCAGCGGTGGGACCACGAGAGCCTGAACTTGTCCCCTTGCCTGCTCCGGTGCCATAAGAGCCTGCACCTGTCCTCCCGAGGTAGACCCTTCCCTCTGCCCTTTCTTTGGGCAGTCCTTAATAAGATGTCCCTCCTCGCCACAGTGGAAACAACCAGTCTTCTTTTTCTTCCTGCAATCTTTGCTTAGATGGCCGAGTGTCCCACAATTAAAGCATTTCTTCTTCCCCTTATTATTGTTGCCTTTGCCACCTTTCTTGTTCTGTTGTTGCTGTTGCGACTTCTTTTGATCCCCTTTGTTTCGGGTGCCTTATTAGCATTGGCGCCCTTCTCCTCTTCATGCATGAGCGCCATGTCAACTAACCTCTCAAAGGTAGCCCCCATGGGAATGTGGGTCATAGCTAACCCATGAAGCGGCTCGTTTAAACCCTTAACAAATCTTAGAGCCTTCTTTCCTGGAGTGTTCACCAAGTCCAAGCCAAACCTTGCCAACTGGTTGAATTTGTTGACGTACTCTTTCACCGATAGATTACCTTGCTTCAGTGACAAAAACCTTTCCATGTATAGATTCTCTTCAGCCCGTGAGAGAAATTTCGCCTCAAACCTCTTACTAAAATCTAGCCATGTATCAACTGGACGTCCCCCATTAGTGACCTCCCACCAAAACGAGGCCTCATCCTTCATTAGCCAGGCAACCAACTGGACTTTTCTTTCATCATCCACTTCAAAGATTCTAAACAATTCTTCCACCTCCTTTAGCCAGTTTCGAGCTTCAACGAATGTCTCCGTTCCATGAAAAGGTTTTCCTCCCATTGCTCTAAAGTCCTTACATATCTTAGCAAAAGTATCGACGCGAGGAGGAGGGGGAGGAGGAGGAGCATTAGTTGGACCTGCAATGGAGGCCCTAGCCTCAAGATATTGACGAAACCAACCGGGCACATGAACACCCTCTGGTATCTCAGATGCTTCAGACATGCTGAAACGAAAAAGGAAAGATTCAATACAAAAAGGACTGAAGGAAAGATATATGGCTCTTGGGGTTATGCTTTCTAAAATATATCTTTACCTTGAAAATACTTTCCTTAAAACATACTTTTGAAAGTACTTCTTTATAAAAATGTTTTTGAAAAACAGTTTTTCAAAATTCATATCTGTTCTGGTAACCATCAGCTCTGATACCACGTGTAACACCCCACGTCCATTAATGTCACTTGCAAAGGGAATGCATTAACTTCCATGGAGCATTTTAAGTGAATATAGAACAGAAAATCACAACAAGACAGATATAAAGCAATACTTGAAAATTCAAAACTTTATTTATTGCAGCAGAAGGTAAATATGTTTGGTTACATCATCAAAACCATAAACCAAAGTCAAGTACATCATATCCATCTTGATAAAACAAAGTACATAAACTGAAAGACATAATCCCCAACATCAAAATAGCCATAAATAAAGAGAAGATGAACTTTACTTCAGCGATCCAAGCAATCTTCTAAAAGCAGTTCAAAATCAAGCTCCACTGGTGCTAGTTCCAACCTGAGCACCTTGGGGGGGAGGAAAGAGAAGGAAAAAGGGGGGTCAGATATAAAGTCTGGCGAGTGCGATAATTCTAACAATATAATTAACAAAGTAACTAGGCTAAGGCATAAGTTGGAAAATAAGGAAATGACCATGAACCATTGAGTATGGCAGAGTAAACAAGGAAACAAGATGAACAACGATATCGTTAAAGCGTACCTAACCCACTAAGATAATTTACTAAACTATACCAACACTATAGGATAATTGCTATACTGCACCGCCACTAGTATACTGCACCACCACTAGTCACCCTAAGGTTGATCCCGCCTACAGACTTAATAATGATATTGGTAGTTTCGTGCACCCCAAGCTGCCTTCATAGGTGTCGTCTGCCCCTATCTCCACTAGGTGTACCCACTACCCCCAAACGATCGGCTTCCTAACTCGTAGATACCCGTGTTGGCCCCACAGTGGGGTGTATCACTCCCCAAAGTGGCAACCCGATACAACCAAGAATGCACGGCTTATACCTACACGATGCAACAACGTCTTACCTACCAGCCTGGGTCCACACACGCATATCAACCCGTTGGACTTGCGTTGCCACCGCTAACCCGGTTTGGCCTCTTACAGACAAGCCCAGCATGCGTGTCCCGTCCTCGATTTGGGTCGAGCCCACAAAGATACGTATGGGTTACTGGTTGAAATGGGCCCCCATCATTTGACACAAGCTATCCACCTAAGCTAGGTCCCCTCTATTACATCCCACTTAACCCACTTCTTATTTATGTTTCAATTACATGTTTCAATTTTGGTTAAGTGTTTCTAATCGTATTTCCAAATGCCACCCAAGGCACCCACTAGATTCCACATGCCACCCAAGGCACCCACTTAACCCCCTCATGTCCCACTACATGCTTATCTGGTTAAGTGTTTCTTAATTCATTAAGACCGTAACCTCATAAAGACCTCTCACATTAGACTGACATTTGTGGTAGCTGGATTTGCCGGGCGGGTCCGGGCAGTCTTACACCATAAAAGAGCCTAACCTCGTGTCTTTACAATTGTTACGTATTTAGTTTATGCCTAAGACCTCTCACATTAGACTGGCATTTGTGGCAGCTGGATTTACCGGGCGGGTCCGGGCAGTCTTACACCACAAAAGAGTCTAACCTCGTATCTTAGACGATTAATTATTCCTAATTAATCATTCCCCAATTTGAATTACTTTCCCTATTCAAATTATCAATCAATTCCAAATTTAACGATGTCCATAATTGACTCAATTATGTCCATCCATTTATGGTATGTAAAATCATACGAATTTTCACCACAATTATATTTTATGCCTTTTAAGGCATTTATGCCAATTAAATCTTTTTAATATTATCCCCTTTACCCCACGTTGTACGTTTGTTCGTTGAACGTAAAATATACGTTAGACTCAAATAGTCTAACTCATGAAATAAAAGAAAACATCACAATATATACACATAATTAAAACATAGATCTAACATAGGGGTGAACTTGCATATGTGAATGATGTTCTACATCTAAAACTTGCATAGGCCAAAGTTACAACTTGCATAAACAACATATGTCATGGATCCAAATCTAAAGGTGTGAACTTGATGAGATAATGGCCACAAACTTGCATAAACGTCATATGTCATGGATCCAAATCTAAAGGTGTGAACTTGATGAAATAATGGCCACAAACTTGCATAAAAAACATATGTCATAGATCTATATCTAAAATGGGGGTAGACTTGCATAGGTAATAACATAACATGATTCATATCCAACTCATAAACTCACATATGTGATGTATACATAGCAACAATGGTGTAAACTAGTATCTAACATGTAAAGTATCATGTAGAATTTAGCATATGTCATAGCCTAACTTTCAATTAAATTTTCACATAAACTAGGTGTCATAACCATGTAAGTTCACATAAAATTCTACCCAACTTGTATGTGATTCATGTTTAAAACAAAATCCAAATTTGCATTTATATGATTTATCATATGAATCAATATAACTAATAGCATATGAAACATGATGATTCAACTAGACCTAAGCCAATCATAGGATATAACATGGGTGATAACATCATAACTTTACATCGTAAATGATAGCATCATAACATAATATCATAGATATTACAACACAATTCTACAACATAATTACAACATGCAATCAACAATTCATATCATATCCAAATTATCCGCATTATAACTCAATCCAATTCATTTATTAATTATTTCGTTAAAACTATCGAACTCACAACTCAAAAGCAGTCTTGAGTTCTGAATTCTGATTTCTGGAGTTGAATTAGCTCTCCCTTGATGAAGATTCGCTGTTAGGGTTGAATACTTCTGATTTGGTTGCTGTTCTTCCTCTTAATTTTGGTGGCGGTTGCTCTAGGGTTCAAGACAACAGCATGACGGCCATAGTTTTAGTTTTAATTCTGATTTAGGGTTTGAGTCTATGGGTCTTTTTATAGAATTTTGAATTAATTTAAGCCGTCAGATGTTCTTAGGGTTAATCGAAACCATTCAATCATGATAGGGTGATGAGTCAGCCCTAATGACTCAGCAAGGAGTCAGAAAGGACTCAGCAACATGGGTCAGCCTGAACCAAAAAGCTGTGCAGTCTCACTGCCTCGGCCTGGGCGCACTTGGCAGGTGCGCCAGTGTTAATTTGTACTGGTGCACTTCCCAAGTGCGCCAGTGCATTTTATATTTTTTTTCTCTTCTTTTGCCACCAATCTTCGTTCGTCCATAACTCCTTCATCCGGTACTCGTTTCCCGCAAACTCGGACTCTATTTCAACCAGAATTCCAAGACGAACACAGTGGCGCAACCCAATCCCTATAATTCTCACGTCTAAGATTAATTATTCTTTTTTTTAGTTAATTTGATCATTCAAAAATCTGGGGTGTTACATTACCATACGCTGATCAGAAATCTGAACACCTATGTTGTAGAGTTACATTCTTTGTCTTCAAAACTTGAATCAGAATTTCCTAAAGCTAATTTCTGAAAGATTTAGAGAGGAAAGAAAATGGTAGAGCCTTGGCATCGTTTCCGAAAATATGAGTTATAGGATAGGCCCTGCTAGTCTATTTATAGGTGTATAGAAATTCCTAGTCCACCAGATTCACAAATATAAAATCCGAGCAACATAATTGAAGTAGACGCGCCACATACCAAAGCAGATCTGACCCGAGTGGGTTGACCTCTGTGTTGACCCACCTTAGAGGTGGGTCGACCCATGTGAGGTCTGGGTCGACCCATCCCTGGGTCTGAACATGCGTTTCTTCCGTATTTAAATTATGATTAACGTTATATAATAACATTTAATTTATTTCTTGACATAGATCATCTAAATTATTATTTTCCAATTATAACATATCTTTAAATTTAAAGTTCGTATTTGTGTGCACATATATGCATATAACTTTTAATTATTAATTCGTTTATAAGTTTCTCATACGAGCTCCGCTTTGGACATGTAATATATCAAACCGAATCAAAAAATTGCCATGCACACAATGGTATATGTTTCGGGGCTAAATTCTGAAATAATAATTTATCGATATTTTCTCTTATTATTTATATAAAATACATGGTATTACATCAGTCGTGCATGAAAACATGTACACAATGGCTCAACAAATATGAAGCAGTATAAAAGATAGATGCAACAACAATGCAAGGTGAATGGCAGTGTTCACAAGAGTGATAAGTTTACAACATGTACATTTTCAGGCCAATTTCAAGTGTCAGTAATCAAGAACAACAAGTTGCAAACAGTTCGGGCCAATACCAATTGAATGGTGCAGGAAAAACAAATGTTCACAAGCACACATAACAAAGTGAAAAACATGTACATAAGCAACAAGTGCAAATTGGTTCAGCACAGCCAAATGTCAACAAAAGGGTCAAGACAGCGAAAAATGCATGCATGTGAATAAAGACTGTAAATAAAACAAGTTAAGAATACAAGATGCACAAGGGGCAAGCAACAAGCTCAAGAACACAATACATGTACAATGCTAAAGTAGTGACAAGAGAGGTTGGTGCATCATTTCACAAATGCAAAGCAACAAGGAAATGTAGTGTGCATAACATCTATGCACAACATACATATACACAGATAAATTTGTGTGTGTGTGTATATATATATATGTGTGTGTGTGTGTGTGTGTGTGTGTGTGTATTTTTGCATATGTAGTCATGAAGCATGTTAAGGTAGATTGTAAATTTATGTTCCAATGTAAACACAAGTAAAGGACTGCTCGAATGGTTTCATAAGAAAAGGAATTTACTTTTTTAAATTTAACTGGTTCAAAAAGTGGAAAGAAAATAATTTTCATTCATGGCATAAGTAAATTTGGCAATATGAAATTGCAAATTATTTCTAAAAATGCACATTGGGCAAATACTCGGCTAAATACATCAATGAAAATCAAGCAAAAATATATCGATGTAATCATGGTCGAATATTTGGCAATTATGAATTCACGATCTCAAAAGTTTCCAAAAATTCACAAGTGCAATTTTTAGGGGCAAGAAAATCATGAAAAAGTTTCCACAAATCGTTTGCATGCACATGACAAGTCTTAAAGGAAATCAGAGTAATTAGGGTTTGAAAACCCTATATATATATATATATCACCAATTCATCATCAGCAAAAGTATCCCAAAATCAAAGCAAACAATTCTAGAAATCAAATAAATTAGAGTGCTTACAATTTTTTAATCGAGAGAGAGAGTTTGGAGTTTCAAATCATGGAAAACAACCAACGTATAACCAATTGAAGATTGCCCAGAGATCAATCAAAGCAACCCACGAATTGAAGAAGAATCAAAAACCCTAGTCTTTCCATTCGTCACCATTGAAAGAGGAAAAAGGCGACATCCATACATTGCTAAAGAAAATAAAAAGGGGGCATTTTTCTTTTCTTCTTATTTTTATGTTTTATATGGGTTTTGGTTCTCTTGTTTGTTTTTTCTACTTAAACTTGTTCTAGTTGAAGTCATGTAACTATAGGAATTTGTAGTTGAGAAAATCACAACTTAGGAGTTAAGTTGTGTCAAGATTTTGAGCTTAAGGTTAGTAGCAGCAGGGTTTGCTAGTTTACAGGGTTTTGTAAGCGATAATCTGTTTTAATACCTAATAGAAATCTTGGGAATGCAGCAGTAGGCAGAGTTTGCCGAAGATAGGTAATTCTTGTGTGATTTATCATTTCTGCGGCTTCTTTATTATTCTGTGTTAACTTTTATTTTTTAATTTATAATAAACCCTATTCATCCCCCTCTAGGGTTAATCTAGACCATACAAGTATTAGAGCCACTTTTTAATTAACTCTAGAGTCATGAACTCAACAAATAATGATTTTTCTGAGGGGTAATCCATAGATAGGCCACCTATGTTCAATGGTAATGGTTATTCTTACTAGAAAGCTAGGATGAAGATTTATTTAGTACATGTTGATTACGATGTTTGGCATATTATTGAAATAGAATACAAAACTCCCACTGTAATTACTAATGATTCTTAATTTCCTAAACCAAAGGATATGTGGGATGCTGATGATAAGAAATTATTCTCGACTAATGCTAAAGCAATGAATGCTTTAATTTTTTCTCTTGACAAAACTGAATTTAACATAATTTCTCATTGTAACACTACATAGGAAATATGGCATACTTTGGAGGTCACCCATGAAGGAACGTATCAGGTGAAAGAATCGTGACTTGCCCTATTCAACAATGAATATAAAAACTTCACGATACAAAAGGAAGAGAGTATAAAGGACATGTATGGTCGATTTTCTATGTTGGTTTACAATGTTAGAGCTCTTGAAAAAGTGTACACTGAAGTGGAACTAGTAAGAAATTTTTTTACGAGTTCTACCAATGAATTTTGAGGCTAAAGTCACGGTGATTCAAGAACCAAAGGATTTGAACAAATTGAGCATGAAAGAGATGATTGAAAATCTGATGACTTATGAAATGGAGTTGAAGGCAAGAGAAGAACATAACAACTCATAATCAAAGTAGAAGTCAATAGCCTAGACTAACACTGTTGACAGTCATGATGATACATAAGATTCTTTTGAGAAGCTTGCTATGGCCATCAGACATCTCAAGAAATGAAGAAAATTCAAACCATGAAAGAACAAGTCAAAAGCCAACAAATTAAGAAACTTTGATAATTCAAACGAGGAATTAATCTGCTTCAAATGCAAGAAGCCCGGGCATATCAAACCAAATTGCCCACTGCTTCAAAATAGCTAAGGAAACAAGAAGAAAAAAGCTTATGCAACAACATAGGATGACGAGGAAGGAGAAGAAGTTTCAGACAACAACGAAGAAGAGGCTAATCTATGTTTTATGGCTCCATCGGATTCAAAAGATAGCGGGGAAGACTCTGATGAGGCATACAATTACAAAATTTTACTTTTGATGTGTCATGATCTAATCGAAACTATTAATGAGCTAGAATTAAAAGTGAAGAAACTAAAATCTAATACATTGAAGTTGTTCACGATAATGGTAGGCTGGAATCTGAACTTTGAAGAGTTTCAAATATTCAAAGCTTAGAATGTGAAAAGTGTAAGCTGTTGAATCTAGAGCTATCAAAACTCAAGTCAAACATAGAAGATCTTGAAAAGGAAAATTTGAATTTGAAAGAAAATAATGACATTAAAAGGAAGAATTTCATAAACAGATGCACCTCACTTGTGACTCAAAACACAACACTTAAAACCAAAGTCCAAGATCTTGAGATTACTCTAAATATGTTTTCAATAGGTGAAATATTTTTAAAATGTTGTTAGGAAATCAGTTGTTTGCTAACAATAGAAAGGGTAGGTTTTGGAAAGACACAGAATAATGTGACTGATAATGCTTAAAGGTAGGAGTGTCTTTTCTAGGTGTGTGAAATATAGAGAAAATGGATATAATTTAAAAACTGTACGAATAGGAACATGAACAAAAAAATTACTCGAGTTTAGATTCCTAAGATTTTGGCATGCAATTATCATAACTATTGGAACACAAATAAAAATGTTTAACAAATCTGGGTTTTAAAAGGTTCTTTCATCCACAATGCTTCAGTCACTGATATTCTTGGACCTAAGAGCTTCTTTGGGTCATTCTCTTTTCTTCTTGTGTAGATATGTTGGCGGACTATGGAGCAACATAAATGGTATTTGGACTCGGGTTGCTCTAGACATATTACATGTGACAAGACATTTTTCCTTAGCCTAGAAATTATGAATGTGGTATTATGACATTGGGCGATAATAGCAAATGTAAGATTATTGGTAATGGTAAAGTATGTAACCGTACTTTTACTTTAACTGATGTCTTATACGTTGACAATTTACATCACAAGCTCATCTCTATAAGCCAACTATGTGATAAAGGTATGAATGTGGTCTTTGATAGTGAGATTTGCAAAATCATTGAAACATCCATTGGCAACATTGTTTTCACCAGCAAAAGAAAAGGAAATGTTTACACACTTTTATTTGAAGATCTAACTCTTTCTAGATTTTGGTAGCCACAGAAGAAGAGGTTGCTTTGTGGCATAGGAGACTAGCTAATGCTAGTATGGATCTCTTGGAAAAATTGGAAACAAAAGTTCTTGTTAGAGGTTTACCACATCAGAAATTTAAAAATAATAAAGTGTGTAAAGCATGTTCCATGGGAAAATTTAATCGTTCACCATTTCACCCAAAAAATATTGTTAGCACTTCTCGAGTTCTTGACTTAATCCATATGGACTTGCTTGGACCAAAACGATATTGCAAGATTAAATGGAAAATGTTATTGTTATATATTGGTTGATGATTATTCTAGATTCACATGGGTTTATTTTCTAGCCAAAAAGCCTGAACTTTTGATTATTTTTCAAAGTTTTCAAAACTTGTTCAAAATGAAAAAGGTATTTCAATTAAAAATTTCATGGAGGTGAATTTGAAAATTTAGTTTTGAAAGGTTTTGTGAAGAAAATGGTATTAAACATAATTTTTTCACTCCTTGAACACCTCAACAAAGTTATTCCCTTTTTTGGATGCATACTAATTGTTAAAAGTCATAAGTTGTCAAGAACTCCAATCATCTTCGTTGCCTATTGTTTAAGTCCTTCTGAGAGAACAAATATCTCAAAAAATTATGGTAAGTGAATAGCTCAAATATTTCTCCCAATATGTAGTGTTGCCAAATCTTCAATCAAAAGACGACGACAACAACTGACTCTTGAATCATGAGTTAGGTATCTTACCTCATGTGATCTTAGCTGTCGTGAAACATATTCAATGACTCTTCCCTTCTACATAAGAACTGCTCCCAATCCTTTTCCACAAGCATCAGTATAAACTAATAAATCTTAACTTCCGTCAAATACTACATATATAGGAGTATTGATCAACAAGCGCTTCAAATTCTAGAATGCTTTCTCATACTTATCTAATCAAATATGCTTAGCATCCTTTCTGGTTATCTTCGTAAGAGATGCCACTATCTGTGAGAAATCATTGATCTATCTCTGGTAGTATCTGGCCAATCCAAGAAAGCTCTTGATCTCATTAACACTCTCTAGCCTCTTCCAACTATTTATAGCATCATCCTTTGTTAGATCTATAAAACGTCATTCGCTTGAAATAACATGACCAAAAAACTTTACTTCCTTCTTCCAGAAGTGACATTTGGAAAACTTGGCCTTCAACTGGTGCTTTCACAAATTCTCTAGCACAATTTGAAGGTAGGCCTCATGCTCTTTCTTACTCCTGGAATACACCAATTTATTGTCTATAAAAACCAACATGAAAATATCCAAGTGCTCTCAAAACACTCAATTCATCAAATCAATAAAGAAAGAACGTGCATTTGTCCGTCCAAAAGGCATGACCTTCTTAAAATCCATATCCTGTATAAAATGCCACCAATGGAATGCTCTCTTCCGTTACTCTCAATCGATGAAAACCGATAGCCAAATTCAATTGAGAGAATATCTTAACTATGCTTAGATGATCGAACAAATCATCAATCCTTAGCAAACGATACTATTATTTACCATCTTCTTGTCAAGCTTTCGATAGTCGCTACACATTCTCATTGATCTATTGGGATTCTTTATGAACATTACATCAACACCCCATGCTAAATTACTTGGTTGGATTATGCGGTTACCTTCTAAGCCTACTTGCTGCACCTTCAGCTCCTTCATGTTTGTAAGTGTCATTCGAATAGGTGGTCTACTGACTAGCCTATCCCCGACACAAGATCGTATCTAAATTTGATAGCTCTCTTCGATGGTAATCTTGTCACTGGTCGAAATACATTAGTGAACACCTTGACAATGGGAACTAGACTTACTTCATCTTCCTATTCCAGTGCATCCATTCAAAGAAAACGTATGTAGCCTTGCGCTTTCCACCAACTACATAGTTCGACTACTACAACTAGGTTGTCTTAAGAATATCAACCTACTCTAGAAAAATATTCTAGCATCATAGTGATTCAACCAATCCATACCCAAAATGATTCCAAAACCTTCAAAACCAAACGCCCATAAACTACAAAACAAATGTGTAACCTAGTAGCTGAAACTCTAGGTCATCGCATATCATTCCAAGAGTTATATGACCTCTTATACAATTAGCTACCCTAAAGGAAGAAATAAGGTATGCAGGTTCTAATGATAATTTATCTACCATACAATTAGAGGTAAATGAATGTGATGGACCGATGTCAAAAAAACACTTGGTATACCATGAAAGTGTACAATCTAACACAGTTTTCCCTTTCTTCGCAGTAATGGGCCTTGAAGATGCAGGATCTAAAGCAAGCACTTAACTCTTTGCTATCTCTGAACACTTATTCGTATAGTTCCAAAGATGGTTGGAAATGTAGCGTCTAAAATTTGTCTTCCTAGTCGAGATCCTGACCTCATTTGACTTACACTGTGCCGCATAGTGGCCCTTCATCTTGCACATGTAGCAACTTATGCTCTGTGTTCTTGGACTTCATTCTGTTATGGTCTCTCTTACCTTTGATGAACTTGTTCATCTTTCCTTGGTAATTTTGATTTCCACTGGGTCTTTCGCATTCCGCAATCAACTTTCATTTTGAATAGCCATATTCACAACAATATCACTGGAGTTTCGTAAATAGGGCATAATCTCCCTCATAATCTTCGATCAAAGCCCCTTAATAAATTTAGCTGTGTACTCCACTACAGACATCCCCTTGCTTCAACTCGATAAATTCCCTCATCAATAAAGATTGGGCATCTTTCTATACAAATCTTAACCTAAGCATCTGCTTGAAATCTTCCTAACTAATCTCCTTTTCTAGTGTTATAGCTGTGATTCCATTCCACCAGCATAAATCATTTCCTTGTAGCTTTCTCGATGCCAGCCTCCTCTTTTGTTCATCAATCGAGCTTAAGTCTCTAAAGATTCTCTCGTAATGCAACAACCATGTATCAACAAGAACAACCTCTTCTATTCCCAAAAAAGATTTTCCTTCTAGACGTACTATCCCTACTAAACATGGTGTAGTTGTTTCCCGATGGTGCAATGGGATGAACCCCTCCGAGACCAATAGCAACTCCAGCCTACATTTATTTGAAGAAAGAACCGATATGAATTCCCCATATCAACTGATGGAGTTATAGCACCTTGATTATCATTAGCCCTTCGACCTTGATATCCTAAAGCATCAAGCCAAGCATTTCCATTAATTGTGGTGCTTTCTCCACCAAGATTCATTCTCGCTCTCTTCCTCTCCATATCTTGTTTCCTTATCTATAGATAAACCTCTGTAATATACCAAAGGGTGACCCTAAGACTGTGAGGGTATATACATACTTATAAAATGTAAATACAAGTACATTATAATATTGCTACTCCATACTCTGATACATTACTCTGGTCTTTGGGTTTTAGTTAGAAAAATCTTTTTAAGAAAATCTTTTTAAGTTTGCGTAAATCTATGCTCTACTACCAAATTTGTAACACCTCATTCTCTAAGGCCCAAAGCTAAGCACTACAAATGCCATACTTATCTATAGTTTTAACTTATCACGTTAGACAATTGATTATTAATGAACCATAACATCAGATAACATGGGTATATAAATTTTTTTTAAACAAAATTCATTGGTAAGTATCTATTACATTCCCATATGAAACCCCGTTCAAATCAAAATATATTTATTACAAAATAGTATCTCCAACGACGACATACAAAGATGCCATATTGGTTAATCAGAGCTAAAAATATAGGCAATAAACAACTTTGACTTAGATATATTCAAAGAAATAAATATACAGTGGAAAAACTCTTAAGTAGCTATAGCTTTTTGCTCACCTTCGAATGCTTATACGAAGAAGACAACCTGAGAGACCTTTACCCTCAGCCTACTAGAATGAGTTTCTAAAATTTTAAGGGGAAAAGGATATAACTACGGATTATTTAAAAAGACTAGTGTGAATAATAAACCATAACATTATGGATATCTAGTGATGCCACGCGGCAAAGCGGAATGGGTTTCCCTCTCACTAGTATCGAGCTATAACAACATAACCTATCCTGTTCTCCTACACTTCAATCGTTAGTCCAATAAATTTGAAATGCTAATAACAATATTAATGTGCAATATGTGACATACTTTGTATTCTCCCTCCTATTATACTGACTAACTGTCTTAACGATTATAATTTAATTTCTTTATCGATGAGATATCTACCTATCGTCCAGTTATCTACTTGAGTTTAATATTTCATTATAGGCGTGGAATATATATTGCATACCCTATAGTTTTTTTCTTTGGATAATTATACACCACTCAGTCAAGCTAGTGACTATCCATCATGGTAGAATAATGTACCTGACTATCACATATCCATTGATTCGACCTTCAAATGACCAATAATCACTTTCGTTTACTTCATTTCCCTTATAACTTCGAATTTAATTGGTGTTTCCCTAATTTATACCTCCAATGGACCATCCTAATATATTAACACAAATTCCATGTCATAGTAATTATTATCCACCAAACAACATAAGCATTTCAGTGGTTTTCTACCTATATACGGTGCATAATTCAATAGGCACGACACTCCCATCATCCTCAATCACCCTTGATCCCCTTCTAGGTGTCGAAGTCAACATTCATGATTTCATGATAGGAAAAACCCAATCGGCTTCATGCAAAAAACAAGCATTTAAGTTTTTTTCAACAGATATAATGGCAACAAGATATAGAGAAAATGGCCTCTAGTTAATTTCGAAAATGATTTAATAAAAGGTTATCCTTATTGAACATCACTTGACATCACCGACACCAAAAAGCCATGGAGGCAAAGACTTGAAGCATTTTGGTTGGAAAAGTTCCTTGTTGACAACAACTATGTCCAAAGAAGTAAGTTGGAAAACAAGTTTATAAGGGGATATCGTTGTAGGCAATGACTTCAATAGTTTTGGAAGCATGCTTCAAGTTGGAAAACATAGTTTGAAAAAAAAACCTATTTCATGATAAGGATATAGGGTAAACCACTAAATTCTTTAGAAAACTAGTATAAATAGGCCACATCAACACTAGAGGTGTCGACATGGTCATAGGAATATTCTCGAGGTTTCAAAAGCGGTTTATAAAACAATTTATAAAAATAATCCCTTCGATAGCACCTGTGTTGAACAGGAAGATGACAATGAACCATCTTTACATATTAAATAAAACGGCTAATAACATCTGTATTAAGCTGACTATGTGGCAAAGAGCCATAAGCAGCTCCCTGTTGATAGCACCTATGTAAACAAGCTCAATGGGCAATGACCCGAAAGCATACCACAACCATGCAGTTCAAGCTCATGTTGAAAAATTCAACCTTATGCTTCCATCGAAGGATGTCGAGACGATAGTCTCAAATTCTTAGCTTGAGATCGTACATAAAAACCCCTTTCAGTTCCTTCAAAGGTAGCGAGGTGGTAACCTCTTCTTCTTTATGTAAAATAAAGTTACATATGCAACAAGCCCTTTTGATAACTTCGATAGGCATTAGGGCAATAACCCATACTTAAGTTATAATTAGAAAAGAAATCCTTTAGTGTTACAACCCACACGTTTCTAATCCCAAATTTTGATCAAAGTTGAAATTCATACCAATCCAAGCATTGAACGTGTAAATCTAGTAACTACAAATATTGAGCACGAGCATAATCAGAGTATTTTAAAACTAAACTCATAGCAAAGATAAGGTGGAATAATAAGCATCGACCATGATAGCTACCTTAATAATGGATCTCCACATCAATACCAAGCATAAGAGAAAAAGAATGGAAAACTAAACATGACCACACCCAAAGACCTGTTCCTCTAAGATAAACCTGAGATTTGTTATAAGGAGGAGGGTCAGAACAACATGTCCTTATGAGTGAAAAAATTATAACACTCTCCAGAATGTACAAGTATATCTCCTTTGCCCAAATTATATGTCTAACAAGGTTAGTGATTCTAACCTAACCTTGCATAGTTACAAACAATGATTAGTTACAAAACCCAAGGTAGCACTTCCCAAAATAGGTTATTAAACCTGAGGTAGAATCTATACACAAATATGAAGCCATTGAACCATCCTACAAACCGACAACTAAGAGGTGGGCTCTCTGACCACTTAATACCTCACCAAATCAAAAGAGGTGGGTTCTATAGCCACTAATGATCTCACTAAAAATATAATTTATAAGGCAAATTCCTACAAGCACTTAAGAAATATGGCGGACCAGTTGACCACTTTATACCTTGATAGGCGGTTTAGTAACGCGCTACTATAAATTAGAGGACACTATATACTAAGTTCCCTAACAACTAATTAAGTCTTCCATAATTCACATATCCCAACCTCGTATAAGGCGAGAGATAGTAAGAAGTCACTTTTGAGCTACATGACAGGTAAAGACCTTCCCCCGATGGACCCGTACGCTAGAACTTATTGGATAATATCTGGGCCACTTGATACTCCCCGCGGGATAGGCAGGCCTTTGGTACCTCTTTGACGGTCATTTAATACCATATCCCAAGGCAGACTCTAAACCAGTCAATTACTACCTAAAGGAAGACTACCCTTCCTGAGAGTGCCAAACTTATACCCAATTGGCCATTTAATACTTCTTGATGGAAAAACATTACTTATTTGATTGCTTAATACCTTATAAGGTGGACACTATGACTCTAACCTTACTACTTAAGAGAATCATTAAGAAAAGGGGGAGTTCGATCAATTAATACCTCAAGAGGCTGATCCCAAAACTACTTAAGACCTAAATTCCGAAGCAGGCCACAACACTAAATGATCCTTTAGGTTTCTTCTTTTGAAAGGGAGGAAACCCCTACATTCACTTAAGACCTCAACACTTGAAGTAAACAGTAGGAACATTCCACACCACAATAATGTAATAGTCACGGGTTCATATGCCCAATGATATCTCACGTTAGTTTTACGTATATCCGACTGATGGAAAGTGAAGACTTCTATTATATAGCTCAACTGACCTTGCATCATCAACCTACTAAGTCTGATTCTTATATCAAATAGAGATATTATTCCTAGAGTTAAACTAATTATAAGATAAGACTGGTATTTCTTAAAGGTAATATAAGATTGATAGAACTCTAAGATGATTTATTCAACTTAGTATTAATTAAGATAATTCTACTTAAATCCCATTTTAAATTAATTACAATAATTGTCATATGCCACTAATAACCATAATGGTTACTTTTTCGAAGGCGATAGACACTGCAGTTAATGTTAATTTTTATCATTTCCATTAACTCCTTATTACTTGTAACTCCAAATCTTCTCCAAGCTTATTATATCAATTGCCGATAAATTAGAGTTACACTATTTAACTACCATTTATGCAAGTTGTAACAATTTTAAATCTTTTGATTATTTCCATGCTTATTTTCCTATAAATCCCAAAGATTACAACCATTAGTTCTCCATTTATTATAGATACTTTAATAAACATCCACAATTAATGAGGAACCATTCAAATTCAAAACAAACTTAAATACCTGCCTAATAATAATAAGCATCAATTACATAATATTTGGAAGGATAAAGTATTCATACATGTATATTTTAGTGCACTTATTACGTATATACTTATTTTCCATATTTTTATGTTTAACTATTTACTAATTCTAAATAATTCACATTCTAGTTCAAACAAATGCCTAGAACCATCTTTCTGTATTCTGACTTGTTGAAAATTCATTTTTTACTAAAATGGTTTTAGCTATAATTTTCATAAATTTGCTGAAACAACCCACAAATTTGAATGAATTTTTTTATGTAATCTATTATTTAAATTTAAGTTAAATTTAAAACATAAATTTAGAATATGAACTTGTGGTGTTGAGTATTTTGTTTGTCCAAGTTTATCAAAATAAGGAGATTTCTGACATTTTTGTTTTGGTCATTATTGGTCAAAATTTGAATTTAAGTTGAAAAATAGAAAGATTTAAAATTTGAACATTTCTTTTTAAATTTTTTTCTACTCAATATTCTATGATGTTCTCCACTTTTCGTTTCGTGAAAATCGGAGTTCTAGAGCTCCGAATATGATATTTACAACATGAAAATGCACAAAAATTGACAATAGGAAATTTGTATGTCTTTACTGCTATTCCTTCTCTAAATTCTTTACTGTAATTTTTCTCTGGCTTCTTGGGATATTTCCACCCTTTTCATATCACATGTATCATAATTCTTACATTTTGAATTTCAAGAGACTCCGCGTAAGATAAAATACAAACTTCTTTACCAGATTTCTCATTTCCTTTCACTAAAACTTTTATTTTACATTCCTTTTCCTTCTTTTCTAAAAAAATTCTTATAAATTAAAATAAAGAAAAAAAATAAATGAAGAATAGAAATATATGAAAATAGCTTATATGCAAAACCTATCTTTTCTTATACATCTAGATTCCTAATTCTTGTTAGTTGAAATAATATCTATTTTATTTAAGAAAGTTTGGAAGAGATTTTAGAAATGAAAATGACGGAGCTTCGCTTTTGTCTTCATAAAATATGATAAAATATAGGTGGTATTATGGCTACACGAAGTATGGGTTGTGTCAGATTAAACCGAATACTTCATCCGACCTGCATAGGTATGGGTTTAAGGTAGCTCAACCCGTATCCAACCCTATATAAGGTTGGATATGGGTTGGGCCGGGTTTTAGTAGAGTTGGGTTGGGTTGCATGAATCTATAATAAATCAGAATAAAAGGGATTTTTTTAAAATAATACTGACATATCCAGCATAATATATCAGATTTTAGCGAGCATAATGCATTTAAAATAATCGATTCATTATAACACATATTTTATTAAAATTTCATCATATAACACAACATTGAAATTAATTCATTACATAATAGAATAAGTGTCTCATTTTAAAATATACTGAAATGCTCTTTAAAATATCCTTTTCAATTTCTATCTAGCTTGGAATGACATGGAATATGCTTTTTTGTATTTTTACTATAGAATAAATAATTATTATTCTAGAATTAGACTATTCTAATTTTAAGTGGACTGATATTAAAGTATACTTTTAATATAGGGTTGGACTGGGTTAAAATAAGGTTAGATAAAAAATTATCACACCCAACCCATATATAGTATTGGTTATTAATTATAACCCATATCCGACTCGAACTAGGATGGGTTGGGTTTATGTAGGTTGGCTCGGGTTGGGTCGAATTGGATATGGGTTGTGTGCAACCCTAGGTAGTATAGACTCTTATTTATAGATGATGAAATGATCCTGAACCATCGAATTTCATTTCATAAAAATCCTCTGTATATATATTTCTTTTCTACCATAAGATCCTGATCACCGCCCTATCAAATCGACTAATAGGTCGACCACCTTAGTCGACTTGCAAGTGTGGGTTCAGCAATGAATAATAAGAGTTAATGAATTATTATTTAAATATTATTTTCCATTCTGGTCGTCTTTTGTTTGTAACTTTTTCATATGGGCTCCATCCACGAATTTTCAAACATGAAAGCAGGCAAGAATTCTGTCACAAATGCAGAAGGTGCATGTTTCGTGCTCAAATTACATCGTTTGCTCAAATTTCATTTTTTGATCCTAATTAAATAACTAACCTAATTAATGCCAGACTTCGGGTGTTAAATTTTATCTTTACTGAAATGTCTTGAGGTGGTAGCCTCTATTAAAAGTAAGATTAAAAAAACTCGTTGATTAAGTCGAAGGGTAATGAAGTGATAACCCCACTTGACGGAAAACATAGTTTATAAATTAGCCATTTTCGACATTGTCGAGAGGGGAAAGCGCCTTGTACTTCATATGGTATAGCCTTTGAAAAAATCCTTCGATATAGTGGAAGGATAGGGAGGTAATAACCTTTAATCATCCCTTCGATTCCACCAAAAGGTGCGGAGGCATGGCTCCCATTCTTTTCAAAAAAATATTTTCTAAGTAAAGTAATCGAAGGGTACAAAGGCATTAGACCTTAGGTTCTCTATAAAGCAAGTTCTTTTATTGAAAAAACCACCTTCGACCATGTCGAATGAGTTGAGAAAGTAGCCTCACATTGAGTGCCTTCAAAAATAGAAAATATATAAGCATTAAAACCAAAACCAAACACGAAAGGTAAAAGTGGAAGCTTAAATACTTTATATACCATGCATGTGATATGTCAAGCATCCAACTCTACCAAAAGTGACATCCAAAAGCATCAGAATGGTTCTTCTGAATCTGGAAATAATATTAACAGTAAATATGAGCAAAACTGGTTTACTTCTTTATAAAGTATTACTTTGTACCAACTCCACTATATTTCTAGAAATTTGATTGGTTTATAAAATATGTGTTGCCGGAATATAGTCTTTCCCGTACTTTGTACTTTTCAAAGTATAAAATATTTATATGTATGTGTTAGCCCTGCAATTAACGCATAAGCCATCCTAAACAAATTCAACATTAGGAAATTCATAATAAGTAGACAAATCATTGGATTTGTCCAAAAGGTTCATAGAACAAGGAATATATCTTCCTCTATCTTACTTAAAAATTTCAAGTTCAAACTAGTCCCTTTAATTAATTAATCTTGTACTTAACAAACAATCTTCCTTAGGAAATTCACAAAATATTCCTAATTGCTCAAAAAACTATGAAATCAAAACCCGTCTCTAAAATCACATAACATACATCATATTGAAATTTCATGGTATTTCGATATTGTAATATAGGTTTGATCTAAAACTTATCAATTTTCATGAAAATCAGGAATATAATCCAAAATTAAACATAGGTAGTACTAAACAGTTAAGTAGCTTCAATACGAAAATGAAAATAATCATGAACAAGCATGAACTATTTAGTTATAAATAAATAGCTGAATTACCATGGGTAGACATTATTATTCACTTTCTATAGATTGAAGAGTTGAGATTTGTAGACGTTAATTCCTACCTTTAATATTCTAGCTTCTTTTAGTTTTCTACTCCTTTTTAAGCTTTTAATGGTCGACCTCTTTATGTTATCTTTAAGTTTTTGTAAATGAAATTGTGGTGATAAAATGTTAAAGAATATGTGTTTATATGATACTAGGGCCGTCAATTTCTAACACGACTCATAACCTGCACGATAAAAACCCGACCCGACCCGACCCATTTATAAATGGGTCAATTTCGGGTCAACACGCTCTGACCCGTTTAATAAACGGGTTGACCCGACCCGACCAATGAGCCCGTTTAATATAAAACATATTTTTATTACTCTACAATCTATAAAACATAGTCCCATCCCACTCCGCTACCCATTTGCCGCTTTACCCTAATTTACCAAGCAGCCACTCATTCAGTCATTCTAATTTTTGTGGTTCTACCTCTTCACTGATTCACTACTTCACGTTTTCATGTTTATTCCACATTAACAGCTTTTTACATTGTTATTCTCATCTTAGCTTGAAACAAGTGAATGACGACAACACCCTTCTTTCATGTTTTCATCTTTTTATACAAATATTTTTCTTAATGGGTTACACGAATCAAACCCGAAACCCGCACGGTTATAAATAGGTCAACCCGAAACCAATCCGTTTAATAAACTAGTTGAGGTGACACGACCCGAACTCAACCCGAACACGACTTGACCCGACCCGATCCCAACTCAACCCGACCATTAACAGCTGTGAGAACCCGTTACTTCCCCGTAAAGGAAAGAGAGGATACTTTGAGAACAACATACAAATGAACGCAGACGGAAGAACATTTCATTGCTTATTACAACAATTCCATCAGAATACAAGAATATACAGAGTATAAATGAATAAATTACATTCGATAAATATCAGAGATTAAAATAAATTACATAGCAGCGGAAAATAATACAAAGCACAACTGAAAGTAATACACGGATACAGAGCTTTCCGAGCATCGTTCCAGCTGTAAATCAGGATCCTGTGAATATAAATCTGCAAAACCGAAACTACTAGCTGCCCGTGTCAAAAATAAGGGCACCCAGAGTTTAGGTTAAAACAATAAACTCCAGGTCGGTCATGTGACTGGTGTGAGAACTAAAACAGTTATTAAAACTTTATTTTAAAAGAGAGTAATTCAAGGGACCACGCCGTATAACACGGAACGGGTTTCCTCCCAAGAACACCAGTGCATAGAATACACAACGCAATGCTTTTTCAAAAAATGAAGCTATTATAAGACCCAGTCCCATCACACAATGCAACGCAAGCCGGAGGATAGGGTTTTACCTTATAACAGCCAAACATGCTTGGTACGTTTAAAACAAATCATTTGATACTATTGTAAGTGTATAGTGTCAAAACAATTTCAATCATAAATATAAATCATAGACGACATAAGTGCCACATACCACTATGTCGCCATACTAGGCTCTACAAATAAAGCCGAAATACACGTATTGGAAACTGATTTTCCGTCATGAGTCGAGGCAACGGGCAAGCTCCTCTCCGCTTTCAAGACACTCTAGCAAATGCCTCAGGACTACACACTCTGGGCAATCCTTGGATCTTCAGGGCCGGTCCTCTCTTACGTTTGAGGATTAATTATTCCTGAACACACGTTTCCCGGTCCTTACAGACCTAAAATCGAGGCGCCTCATCCAACAACCACATAGGTGAAAAGTATATAAATGTCAGGGCGGGTAAGTCACTGACACCACCAAAGCTAGAAAGAAACGTCGTGCTCTCCCCGCAGTCCTTATCCCGTTTTTGACTCATACCGAGGTGTGAGGCTCGCGAATTCACGTTATACACAAAGCTGCCACGTAGGCCGTGCTTTGATCATCAACCACAAGACTTTGCTTTTCAACAGAAGCCTTGATCCATACAACTCAGCGTGCCACACAGGCAATCCATGCCATGCGATTGATATCTATCGATATATAACCTCTAAGTTCGTACGTCTCAGAGAAGGGCGTTAAGCAAGAGAATAAATTCTCCGCCGCCAAACAGATATATATTTAACAGAAATCAATCAACACAGAATAAAATCCAATGTCAGACACACAATCCATTTACTAGTTCGTTCTGGGTCTGAACGAAACCGGAGGCACTTTCCTCGCATATCCATCGATCTCCAAGTACGTCTGGACGACCACCAACTATTTCCATCCTCTTGGGTGTACAGCCCAATCAGGATCATCGGTAATTATCCAAACGATGTGAAGACTTCCGGTCTTCGACCACCATCATCATCTTCGACTTATCGTCGAATCGGTTATTCAAAATGGGTATAAACCCGGCCTTTCCGAACAACCCGCGTATATTATAAACAAATGTTACACAAACACAACATACGCCTCATTCCAATTTAGCAGCCACTAACCGTAAATCAACAAGAGAACAATTTCCCAAATATTAACCCCGAAGGCCGAAACCAACATCAGATCAATACCCAGGAAACCATTCTTCTTAACTAATCTACAGCTAGTTTCTAAATTTCAATTCTTAAGGAAAGGTTCCCATTAATTTTATCCAAGATAAATTCTTTGAATTTATTCTTTAATCTTCCTTTGGATGTCATTTCAAACCAAATTATGGTTTTCCAAACTAGTCGAGATTATCGAACCACATCGAAGCAATTATTTATTTTATTTCCCAATCCCAACATATTCATCCCATGAAGCAAAACTGGTAATACTCCATATCTAACACCACGGTGTTATCGGTAAAATTAGTTACCATTTCACTTTCAAATCTAATTAAAGATTTAACTTTCGCTTTGGAGCAAAACTGGTAATACTCCATTCTCGCTCATTTTCCAAATTTGATAATTTAAATTATCAATTCACATTTTAATCTAATTGTAGATTCATTAAAACTCCTTTTACTGGGTTAAAGAATTAATGTCGTTTGAAACACAGTTCATGATAAACCCAAATCACATTCTATTTATTATCGGGTTAAAGAACAAATGTTATTTAAAACACCGTTCACGATAAACCCCCAAATCAATTCTATTTGAAACCCATTTCAAATCCAATTTATTTATTTAAAAATAAATGGGTTTTAATTTCAGCTCAAAACTAGTTCATTTCGATAAAAATCTATTTTTATCTTATCAAATATAGAGTTTTTCATCACAATTTTTTCCAAATCATTTCTTGTGATTTTACACAAATTATTAATATTTTTAATAATTTTATCAAGGCCCGTATAGTCGATTTCCATCAACGGCCATCGAACTGCACTTACAGTGACTTTTTCCAAATTTGATTTGGACGTTTCTCCTAATCCAACCGTAAGATTTCAAATTTCTAATATTCGTTAGAAATCTCTTTCCGATACGAACCCAACGGTTCCAGTTTTAGGAGAATCCGACGGTCGGATCTCCCGTAATGTCCGTTTGAAATAAATGATCGAAATTCGCGAACTACAGCGGCGCGACGCGTTCTATTCAGGCCATTATATATTATATATATATATATATATATATTTCGTGGATTCCTATTTAAAACGAATTTTATAAATAGTTTTAAATTCGTTCAAAAACATTTCAACTTCCATTTCCGATTCAATTCAAATTTCAATTCATTCTATATTCATTCGTTTTCTTTTCAATTCATTTCAAATTCGTTTTCTTTTCAATTCATTATAAAAACAAATATAATCGATATAAATATCGTTCGCGTCAAAATAGCGCATCTCTAATCAACACGGCTTTATATATTTCAATAATCCCGTTATTCTATTCAACAAATGGATATTTATTCTATTCAATGCATGAATCTATATTTTTGTCAACACATGACTAATCTCAACGAATGAGTACTGTCCACGGGTGACTATTTTTGTTATTTAATATATTTTATAAAAATTATGGTATCTATCGTTTGATTTCAAATCAGATTCCAACCTTAAATTAGTAAGAGAACGATTCCCTAAATATTAACCCCGAAGGTCGAAACCAACATCAGATCAATATCCAGGAGACCACTCATCTCATCTATTTTCCAGTTAATTTCTAATTTCATATATGATAAAGATGTAAATTTTATTGTTAAAATATTTCGTTCAACACATGACTAATCTCAATGGATGAGTACTGTCAACACATGAACCTTTATTTTATAATGATAAAGATGTAAATTTTATTGTTAAAATATTTCGTTCAACACATGACTAATCTCAACGGATGAGTACTGTCAACACATGAACCTTTATTTTATAATGATAAAGATGTAAATTTTATTGTTAAAATATTTCGTTCAACACATGACTAATCTCAACGGATGAGTACTGTCAACACATGAACCTTTATTTTATAATATTCTTTACCTTCTAAATTGGAATGAGGCCCAATCAATTACCATATAAAGTTAATTATATGGATTCCATTCAACACATGTATATAATAGCAACGATACATAGTCAACCATCATCCAAAGTGCACTACACTGTATAAGCATCAAATATTGATATCTAACGCTTATAACAGCCTGTCAATCAACCGATCGACATACAACTAATTATTGGGATTGGTGTATGCCGTATTTTATCCCAATACCCGTGTGGGGTTTCAAACAATCAAACACAGATTTTATTTGTGAAGTTGGGCGATGTGTAAAATTTAACGTCCCAATCAATGTCCTTCAAATAGGTGTACATAAACAAACCGTCCGATTTGTAAATGAATATTTATTTATTCACATTCACGTTAAAAATTATATTTTCAACGATCAAATTATTTTATTCAACCTATGAATATTCTATTCGGTTCATTTATTCAATAAAATGATATTTTTATTTTTCTAATTTATTTTAGAATATTTCGGCGGCATAACGGCACGATACTAGAAACGGGACAAGGCCTAGCCTTATCCCCGGTCTAGTGATGGCCCACGCCATACACATATCAATCAAATCCATTCCATTTCACCCAACAATCAAATTCAAATCAAACAATCTAACCAACTACACAACCAAACAAACAAGTCCATGGTCTGTGGACGATGGTGTCGGGTGCTACTAAACACCGTCTGCATCCTAGTATATATATATAACTAGAAAAAGAAATTAAAGTGAGAAGTTCTCACCGATAGCTAATCCAATACCACGACTCTTCTTATGTAGAAATCTTCGTCGTGCTCGCCTTTTTGCCAATTTCACTACCCGTAGTCACTACATATATAAAAATCACATTTTTATATTGTTGCTATGTATATAAAAAACACATTTTTATACTACTACTATATAGATAAAAATTCTATTTTTATACCGCTGTTCATATAGTAAAGATCATATCTTTACTATCTATATAATATAAAAATCATATTTTTATTCTACTTCATTCGTCAAAAACCATAGAAGCTTTAAAACGGAGAAAACTCACATTTTTTCTAACGCCCTAATTCGCTGTTCGGGTTCCAGAATTTGCAAACGAGCTTCAATCTTCACACCATCTTTTCTCTAGCTTAAACGCGCCATTCCGGACAACTTTCGCCTAAGAGAATTTTTTCCTAAAATGCTCCAATTCGCCAGAATTCGCGAAAGTACACGAATTTTACCGCTTTTGAACAGCAGACTTCGAACGCGTTTTCCGAGCAGCTCCGAACTCCAAAACACGACTTCCATATAGCCAAATCGAAAAGAATTTCGGGCTCTATAACTTTGGTTTAGAGGGACTTTGGCCAGAAATGCACCGTTTGAGAGATATAAGCCAAAACAGTCCGGGGTGTTTTGTGCAAAACGGGAATTTTGGTGAAAATGAGTTTTTGAGTGTAGCGGGGCCCACGGCCGGAGTTGGGTGGCCTGCAAGCGGTGGCGGGCCTGATGGACGTTGGGGAGGGTGCTAAGGGCGGTGGTGGGGCCCGTGGTGGCCGCGGTGGTGGTGGTTGGTGATTTGGGGCTTAGGGTTTGCAAATGGAGAGAGGAGAGAGAGGAGGAGGAAGAGGAGGAGGAGGGGAAGGGGAGGAGGGGGTGCGTCGGTGGCGGTGGGAGGAGGGGCAGCGGCGGTTTGGGAGCGGTGGCCATTAAAGAGGAAAAATGCAAAAAGAGAAAGAGGAAGAAAGTGAAGAAGAAAAGGAAGTAAAAGTGTTTATATGCTAGTTTCTCGCGTATCGCCTGAACGCTAACGATCTCCAATCGTCGCAGATTTCAGACACGAGATAGTAGACGTGAAGACGAGTCCAACGAAATAAGTTTCGTCGAATTCCGAGTTCGTTTGACCGTTAAAAAAAATCACGAAAATGCTCAGATAAGCTCTAAAAATGCTATTTTGGCGCACCTTTTCTTCTCGCACGCTCACATGCTAACTCAAAAAATCAAGCCCTCTTGGATTTAACCATTATTAGACGATACGAATCCAGAAAAAAAATACGAAATCGAATTCTGAGGTCGTATCAATAATGTTCCTTTGTAAAATGACTGCTCGCTTTACCCTGAACTGTTTCAGCTCGCACGGCCACATACTAACTCCTTTCGACGCGCCATTTGGAACTCAACTATGATTTGTCATTGTGAATCCATAAAAATTTATCTCGTCGAATTCTGAGCTCGTATGCAAAATTTCACTTTTTAAGGGCTATGTTTTGTTAACCGAAAAGCTCCTGTCAATTGCCACTATTCCGGATATCGGAATATATCGAAGCTTATACTTTTCGGAGTTCTAAATGACATTTTGAACACAATGGAAGCGGTTTCGAGTCCAAATTCATCCATATGCAAAATTTGACTTTTTGGGCCATGTATAATTTGCATAGCGACTATCCTGAATTTTCAACTAGACATAGCTTTTGATTCCCGCTATGAAAATTTGATTTTTCGGATTCGTTGGAAAGATATTCCCAAATAGATCATATTATTTTTGTTTTCACTAAAATCCGGATTGTTTTGCACCCGTTACATTCAATTGAAGTTTGAAATCGAATTATCGAACTACCGCGCCATTTTAATTCCTTTTATAATTATATATAATTATTTATATTCTAACGACGACGTATATAAATATATTCGTTCGAATTATATTCAAAATAAATTTCTCGTCGATATTATTTAAAATAATTCATTTTAAATATTCAAAATTCGCTAAAATTGCCAAAATAAAAATTTTAAACTGGCTCGCATTTCCGGGTTATTACAATCTCCCCCACTTAAAACTTTTCGTCCCCGAAAAGGAACGAAGCCGAAAGTGGTTTGATCAATCAACTCTACGTTCGATCTGGCTTCCATTCTCCAACTTTTCAGTTTCTGAGAATTTTCAAATTCTTCAAAAATTTGGCTAACACCCTAAATTTTCGAAAAATTTCGCCATAACCTCCCTTGCACCGGGAGCCACGGGTAAATCTTGAAATTGCCGTACAAGCCTTCTGATCTCAAAAAGAAAAAGCCAAGCAGCTAGCCAATCGGCTCATAAAATCATCATCACCCAAACAAAACAACAAATTATAGTAAACATGTACCTATTTGTCGGGCAAACAAATTTTATTCTCTGCTCTAGCCTCCTTGCTATGACCTGTTCAATGGATATAGATGTATATGCAAGCAAATACGACTAATTTTCAATACAATTCAATATTTGATGCAATTAGGCATAATGGTTCAAAATTATCAAACAACTAAACAAACAACACAAACATCAATCAATTAGTGGATTAACGTTTCAAATTCATAAATTTGATATATAGTCAAAAATCATGTTTTTGATGCCAATTCATAACAATGTATTCTAGCTATATTAGTTTTGGTTCTCACACCAGCCTAATGGAAATATATAGAAGTCACACCTTTGAAACACGAACATAAATATTGGTGATGGAGCTCCATCATCCGAAATCATCTCCGAGCGACTAGAGTGTAATTTTATATCTATCCAGTATATTAAAACCTCGAATATACGTTCATGACGCGTATATTCAAAATCTTTATATACTCGATTGTCCAAATTCAAAATAAATAAAATATTCAAATACGTATAAAATGGTTTAAATTTTCAAAACAAAATTTGTTTTCATTTGAAAAATATACTCTTCACACTCGTTCTAGGATACTATTGACCCTATCTCTAACGAGTCATTCTAATTGGATATTACTAACCCAATATCTGATGAATTCTTTCGTATGGTTCTAATGTGTCTTGTTCTCGAGCTCTGTAAACCAAAGCCCTGACACCACTGTGAGAACCCGTTACTTC